>JAULJZ010200240.1:393-19396 GCA_032270985.1 Heliamphora pulchella
CAAACAAAGTAAAATAAGTTGTCCTCTATTGAATCTTTGAAATATCTTATTAAAAAGGTCGACTCGTCTCAATAAAAAAATAAAAAATATTTAATAATAGAACAAAATCATGAAAATTTTCAACAAAAAAATTAACAACATAAAATAAATCCAAAGTCATTATTCCAAACATCGTACTTATGAAAATTAGTGCTATAAATTATTCATGAGTTAAGTCTTTATCTTTGTGTTATAAAATAGTTTCATAATTATAATAAGTAATTACGATTTGTTTATTTGTAAATAGTGCAAATTAGTTTGTAAAATTATAAATAAATAATGGTTGTAATATTAATATAGTTATAACTTTTGTATTTGTGAAAATAATTTTTTTTAGATTCATAATATTCATGACTGTTATATATAAACCTGATAAGGATTGTGACTGATGAATAAAGCAGCCTGAGTGGATGAACAAGTGTAGAGACATTCGTTAAAATCCATCTAAATACCTCTTCGTACTCGGAGACCACGCACAGTACTTTTCATTACCAAGAGGTCGGTCGGTTGGTTAGATGCCTCACCCGAGAATTGGTCCACGCATCTGAATTTTAATTATTTTGATAATTGGTTTTAGCAAAATCGTGTGTGCATTTAGAAGTTTTATTTATATAAGTAAAGCAAACAAGACATGAGCTAGAAGTCTGAAGTACTCTAATTAAAAAATTAAAATTAAAAAATATAGAAAGGACAAAAATGATAAAACATGTCAAAAAATAACGTACTTCCATAAACATTTAAAAAAAAAACTAAAATAAGCAAGATATGGTTAGAGTCTAATTTAAATAAAAAAAATTAGATAAAAAATATACAAAGATAAAATCAGATGAACATATCCAAAAAAAAAAACAACTTCATGAATAATAAAAATCGAACTAAAGTAAGCTAAAGCATGCAAGTAGAAATTCAAAATATCCTAATTTCAAAATTAAAATTAAAAATATATATGCAAAAAGACCAAAAGGAAATTAAAAATATATATGAAGGGTAAAAATGGAAAATTGAAAAAAGGAAATAAAAAAAATACATCAAGGGTAAAGTGGAAAATTGAAAAAATGAACCTCTTGGTGAAACTCAAACTTGTTATATAGGGTATAAATATAACGATAAATATATCTCTACATTGTTTTCCACTCCCTCACTTTCTACACATATAATTATTGAGTCTCACTTAATTTTATTTAATTTACTTTTTGCACCGTTAATTTTTAAAATTTTTCTATTGAAAAGTTTCTTTAAACACAATTAACAATTTATATATAAAAATCAGAAAATATTTACTACTAATCATTGAAGAGTGGATATTGAACCTATAAATATATAGGTATATGTGCAAAATATATAAAAACTTGTAAAAATTGTGGGTTTCACCTCTAAAAATGTAGTAATATTAAATTTTTTTCTATTTCTATTAACTTATTAACCATTGCCCAATAATTTGGGTCGATTGCCTACTTAAGCCCAAAAAATAAATATTGTTTCATTAGCAACAGTGGCGATTCTAAAAATTTTTATTGATAGAGTCATTCAAAAACTTAAATCCTAATTATTTTATAAGATAATAACTTTTATAATAGTTAATAATTAATTATCTATTATTAACATATTACAAAAATATAAATACATGAACTTTTATAATTGTATTTAACAAGATTTCATTTGTTAAAATCGGTACATAATAATCTAACTGTCAATATATTGTATTAAAAATATCATTTTTAGTATATACGATCAAACAATCATTAAATTAAACCACACAAAAAACTAAAGTATTCAACTTTATAATTTGGTTGTTAGGCTCTTGAAATTATATATTTATGATTGTAAAAAGTAGCTCAATGTAATAGTGGTATAATTGAATTTGTAATTTGTGAAGTTTTAATTGTGTGCTTTCTAGGAATTATAAATAAATCATTCATATTCGGAATAAAAATACTAAGAGAAGTAATTTAATGTGACGCGTTGAAGATAATTGTACAGTATTTTCTATTATTGTGGAGTTAATTATATTTTTTTATATGATCAATTATACACTAAGTAAAAAATTCATATAATAATAATAGTAAAAAAAAATTAATTGAGACAATTAACCCCACAATGGTATATATGTAGAGTCGCCCTGATTAGCAATCCCTATTTTTACGTTGAAAGTTCAAAATTGTATTCATCAAGCCACCAATATGAGAAGAAGGAAAAACAATTGAACAAAAAAGTCTTCGAAGAATAAAAAGAAAAATTGAGTATATCAAAGCATTCAATAAAATTAGTTATGTATACAATAGAATCAAAACATTCAACAAAAAAGTCAATTGAATAGTTGACCATCCATAAACCCTAGAAGAAAGAAATAGATAAAATATAATAATAAATTTTATATGCAATAGCGGAGAGAGCTTACAGACTGTTAAATATTAAAATTCGATCAAATCCACTAAAATGGCCGCATGTGTGAGAGAGTGAAAGAGAGACTAAGAGGGAGAAAGAGAGTTTCTAGCCTTTAGGGACGGTAGTTGTGGCAGTTCACAGTAGCTGATAAGGTAACCGTCAATACTATACTGGTTTCCATGGATGTAGTGAGACAGAGGAGGAGAGATATAAATAATTTTAGAGAGAGAGATAGTGAGAGAGAGAGCTAATTACCTCACTTAAGATAGATTGTCTATCAGCCATTAAATTTTAATTTCAACAAATCTTAACAAATTATTTTAAAAATAAATTAAAGACGTTTTTAAAGTTTTGGTATATCTTATAATATATATTAGGTCCATATCACTAATTTCTCAAGAAAAAGAAGAAAATGTGGTGACCCAAAAGAAAAAAAGATAAAAGATAAAAAGAACATGGGCCCATCCCCTCCCGGTCCTATAAATAACATGGTCTCATCATAACAAAATCATCTTTTCAGCTTTTATTTCTCTTCTTTTCACTGATCCAGCTCTGATCGGGGTTCATCTCCCACGTCAGACAAAACGGCTGCTTTTTCAAATTTAATACAGTATAATAATATGTTCATCATCTTGTTATGGCTTTTAGGTCCACATCGCCATAGCTTTCTTACTTTATTTTTTACAACATGTGAACACTTTCACTGCCCTCAAGAATAAATGACCTGCCTGTTTGGGCTAATTTTCCCAATTTCTGCTTAATTTTGTTTTTTATGAATATTTTTATTTTTTATTTTTCAAAATTGTCTACATCAGATAAATCAAAAAAAATAAAAAATTCCATTGAAAGATAAAAATAATTTACCAAAAACGAAAATAAGTAACATAAAATTTATTTTTTTAAGTTATTTTCGCTTATTGTTATTTCTTCTAAGCTTTTTTTTATACTTTGATTAAAAAAATTTATTTTCCATACTCGTCTCGATTAGATGAGTTAAAAAGTAAAATAGTTTGGCCCTAGGCCTCCCGAGATCAACTCCTTAATCCTTGACCCTCGGACACCCCAGCCTCGGTTCTAGCCCCCGAGCATCGACTCCCAGACAATCGACTCTCGGACCCTGAAACTCACCTAAGCTTGGGTTCTAGCCCCCGACCCTCGACCCCCGAGCCCCTACCTCTAAGCCGCAGATCCTAAACCTCGAACTACCAATCCCTGGACATCGGGCCCCCGAGCTATAAACCCTTAGAATCCGATCCTTGACCCCCAAGCCCTTGAAATTAGACCTCTGACCTCCAGACCCCGAGTCCCCAACTCCTGACCCCGACCCTTGGACCCCGAACTCCAACCCTCGACCCCCGAACCATCAACCCTTAGACCCTGGGCCCCTAAGCTCTTGACTCCCGAGCCCTCAACCCTTGGACCCCAACCTCATCCCTAAATCCTTAACCACCCCCGACCCTCGACCCCTAGACCCTCGATCCCTATAGACTAGACCCTGGGCCCCCAAACACTCGAGCCCACAAGCCCAAAACCCTCAACCCTCGAAACCCGAGCCCCCAAGACCCTAAGACCACAAGCCCCGAACACCCAACCCCCAACCCCCGACCCTCGACCCCCAGACCCCCGACCTTGGGCCTCGCAACCCTGAGCCTCGATTCTCAACCCCTAAGCCTTGGATCGCAGGCACCCGAGCTTGGGTTTCAACTCCCAACCCTTGAGTCGCAACCCCCAGACCCCCAACCACTAACCCCTAGACCTAGGACCCCGAGCCCCAAAGCACGGGCCCAGACCCCCAAACTCAGGACCTTAGGGCGCCGAACACCTGCACCCCGGCCCTTGGACTCTGAACTCCCGACCATCGGACCCTCAACACCTAAACCCCGAGCCCCCCAAGTTATCTACCCCTGAGCCCCCGGCCCGTGGACGCCTGACCACAACCACTATACGCGACCCTGACCACCCTTGACACTTGACCCTTAAACCTCGGACCCCTAATCCATAGACATTGACCCCGTGCCCTCAAGCCCCTAGCCTCATGCCCCCGAGAATTTGACCACTAGAGCCACAACCCCAACCCTTAGACCCTCAACCATTGAACCACCAACCCTCGACTCCTGAACTCTCGAACCCCAAACCTTGGGCCCCTAATCACCAAGCCCCCGAGCATGGTTTTTCAAGCCCCGAACCTTTAACCCCCGACCCTTGGATCCTAGTCCCCCGAGCCTTAAACTACCAAACCCCGATCTCTCGACCCCCCATTCCCACCGCTCGAACCCCTAACCCCCATCCTCCAAGCCCCCGAAACCACCACCCCAGCCACTGCCTCCATCGCCACCACTAGCATCAGCACCGTAAAATAATTTATGCCCTTTTTTTGTAAATCAATTTTGATATTATGAAGTAATGTATTTTACTGAAAAAATATTTTACGTTAATTTTATCAAAACAAATATTAAAAAATAAGTAAAATATTTTATCAAAAAATATTTTACGTTGAAACAAGCAGAGCCTTAGTGATAATTGGTAATAGTGGCCAGAGTTAGTTTAACATTAAAAGTAGTCTGGCAATAACAGTCGATGTTAGTAAAGGTTGGGATGCAAAAATTTGGTGAAGTTGATGCAAATGATCGCTGACTCTCGGATGCAATAAACGTAGGCGGGAGAAGTGATTAAAAATAATGGCCGGTGGGTGACGGCAACAATGGTGGCTGACAGCAATGGACAGTGGCAAGAACTATTGACTAGAGTTAGTTGCCGGTATGCGGGGGCAAAGCCGAAAGAAAATATTATAGTGGGGCAAAATCATAAAAGTAACATCTTAAAAATTAATGACAATGAAATTGAATCTTAATACTCTCACATTCTTTGTAATGTAAATTAATTTTTTTTACTTAAAAATAAATAAATATATGTAATGAAAAATACCACTAAACATTAAGAGATAGATGAAACATAGACACGATTGTATAGTGGAGAAATAGTGACAGAGATAATGTTTTGAAGAGAGATATTAGAAAAGTTAGCTGAAGTACTGAAATAAAATTAAGAAAAAAGAAAATTTTAATTTGGGGTCCTATTTAGTAAGTTTGTTTATCAATAAATCCTAATCACTTTTTGATTATTTCATAAAGTTCTATTTCTTAAATTTATGATTGTTTTTTACACAAATATACCCCTCCCTACGTCTCGCCATCAGCGCACACTCTGCACCACCGCCGTCGCCATTCAAAGTCGTTGTTCAAAAATGGCGTAACCTACCAAGACACTCTCAAACTCTCCGACTCTGGTTCTCTCTCTCTACCTTTTTTTTTCTCTCTCTACCTATATATATATACATGTAAATCTAAATAATAGGTTGTAGTGCCGAAATTTAGGGTTTGGTTCAAAACTAAAATAGAGAATTCAAGAGTTATTTTAAAAATCTTTTAACTCCTTGATAGCCAAAATAATTTGAAAAACCTTTTTTATGAAAGATGGAGTCACCACTTGATTTTTGAAAAAAATCAAGAAAAACAAAAATGGGCTACTAATTTTTAAAACGTTTAACCAGAGAAAACAAGGGTTCAGGGGCTAAGATACGAATCGGAGAAGATGTTAGGTACTTCGTTCACCCAATCGTAAGGTTAGCCTCTACTAATCATTATTGATTTTTTTATTATATTCCTCAAATATATGCAAACACAAAAAATAAGACAAAGAGAGAACATCCAAAATAAAATAATAAAAATACATAACATAGGTATATAGAGTATCAAACAAAGAATAAAAAAAAATCCTAGATTCTTAGGCATGCAAATTCTAGCAAAAGAATGCATGGAGCAAATCGCATGAAATATACAAAGTATGAAATTATTTAGGTGAAACTAACAAACCCTAATTATGTTAAAATTAAACTAAGCATAACATGAATTTAACCGAAAAAGAAATAAACTTAAGAATTTTTAAGTCTTAAACATGCTGATCTATACCACAAATTGCATGCTGGTAATCAACAGAACACTGTAAAGAGCAAGAATAATCTACTGAAACAGAATTAAACTAACTGGAAATAAATACAGGTGACGACCGTAACTTACAGACGTTACGGTCGCAAGCACCAAAGGCCAAACGATTGTGGTCGTGCATAATAGAATCACACCCACAAGCGTGTTAGTGCATTTTTGGCACGACTGGAACAACTTGGGCACTTTTTTAATGGACATTATATTAGGGTGCTAGTGCACAGTATAAGCAGAACATAATTGTGGCCATTTAAACTAAGTTATAATAAAAGCTTAATCAGATTCTGTAAAATTAAGCATGCTCTTAATGTAGTGACCCAAAATTAAGAAAAAAACAAATATACGGACAAATTTATTAAATCCAGCGATATCAAAACTAAAGAATAAGCATGCTCTCGATTTCACTAATCAAAATTCTTAATTAAACATGTGATGATTAAAACTAGTGATGACAGCACTGAAGAAAAAGCATGCAATTTGGCAATTGAAATTCAAAATCAAAACCCGACCTCCCCACGAGGGTAGAAAATGCGAGGAGAGAAATATTAGGGCTCCAACAGAATACCTGATTCGTAACTATCTAGTTGAATCCTCAAGTCGTGAAATGTGAAATCGTCTGCACAATCCTTGAGAAGCAATCCAATTTCAATATCCAAGTCAAGCTCGAGTAGTAATATGGATCGGGGTGTGAGTTGGGAAGATGGCAGAGTACCGGCATACGTAGAATTGTACTCGATAAAGCAGTAGTATATCGACGTCAGCCAAAAAATCCTTAAAATTGTACCGAATGTACGTTTATATAGAACATGCCAACCAATGAGGTGCTACCACGTTCAATGCTCAGACTAGACTCACAAAGCTTGCAGTCGCCACCTTCAAAGGTTGCGACCGTGAGGATAAAGATTGCGATCGTGACAAAGTTTAGGTTTCCAAGAGATTCATATTGCGATTGCAACAACCAACAGAATAGTCACGAGATTCCAAGTTTGCAGGTGAATTGGTTGGGCAAAAGAATAATTAGGTTGCTGCCTCAAGGCTGTGAGAGTTTTGATCATTTGGTTCGAACACTAGATTTGGATTGCTTCTTGGCGATCATGCAGAGTCATCATTCCTACTTGGTTTTCATCATAGACTCAACTGGATAAGCCTAAGATTTGGCATGGTCAAATTTGGGTGTCTACAGTTGCTCCTCTTTGACAAAACTTGCGTAGCAACGTGTGATGCGAGTTATGTTAAAGACCTAAAGACAACATTTATTTGGCCGAGCCACCAATATTAGGCTACAAAACACACAAGCATTCATATGATGGTGGTTGTGTCCAAATTTTCATCGAGTTGCCTACATACCCTTTTGCTAGGGATCAGACTAAAACGTAGTTTTAGGAAAAATACAAACAATGCAAAATGCAAAACACAAAACATGATGCATGATCAACAGATATTCTAAAAATCGAGTCAAGACCCCAAGGAGCACACACAAACAACAATTCGAAGATCGAATCAAGATCTAAGAACTCGGCTAGGGATAAAATAATCAAAAGGATCGAATCAAGATCCTAGAAATTATCTTAAACGAGAGAGCAACATGAATCAATAGGACGAGTCATGACCTAAAAATTTGGAACGAAAACAGGACAAAAATAATTAAAAAGTCAAGTTACGATTTTAAAACTATTTTTATCGGGAGAAAACCACGAATTAATAGGTCAGTCAAGACCGAAAGATTTAGGACGAGAACACGGGATAAAAAAATAATTAAAAAATCGAGTTAAGACTTTAAAATTAAATTTATCAAGAGAAATTCACGAATTAATAGATCGAATCAAGACGTAAAAATTCGGAACGAGAACACGGGATAAAAATAATTAAAAAGTTGAGTCAGGACTTTAAAACTATTTTAAACCCCTAAAACAAACAACCAAACACACCATTAAGGGTAATCATGGTAACTAAAACGCAATCATTACAAGAAAAAAAAATGTGCCCGCAACAATCAAAGCTTGCAGTCGCAGGGTCTAGGGACCTAAGCTGTGACATGATGGTTGGGACAGGTTACGGTCGCACGGATCCTTTCAAACTAAGTTTATGGTCAGATGAAAACGGTTCAAAAACCGTACGATTACGCACTTTGAAGGTTGCAGTCGCAACATCCAAGTGTCTTTAAGACCCTCTAGACTGCGCGAAGCTATCCCATTCACATCCTCCTCTCTCTCTTTCTAGCTCCTCACTCTCTTGAGCTCTCTCAAGGTTCCTTAAGGCTTCAAAGACTTCAAGACTCTCTTTTAGCTTTTAGGGTCATTTCCTTCACATGGCGGGCCATAGTCACGGTGATGATATCTTCGGGGCATGACAAGTACCCTTTGCTTTTGACAGCTCTTCTCGGCACCATCGAAGAGGCTGGCTCTAGCGTTCCTCCTGGTGGGATTTCTGTGCCTTAACCTTCCACTGCTATGGGGGCTATGGACATACTCATGACCAAGGCTGAGCATTCATTGCTTCGCGCTACTCAGGACCAGGACAGGGCGGTACAGGTGGCAGCAACAGATCAGGCAGCGGCGGATCAGGCGGCTGCTGAGGTTGAGATTACTGACTTCTTGGATCCCTACGCCGGTGAGGGCATCTCTACTCCTTTTAATCCTTGTCACTATGCTTCAGCTCCTTACCTTCTGAGGCCCAATGGGATGAGGAGATACGAGCCTCCCATTGTTGATGTTGCTCCTGACCTTCTTCTCCGCTAGCCACAAGACCACCTCTCCCGCTATAATCATGCGGTAAGTCCTCTTTTCTTCTTTCTCAATTCAGAATGTTGAAGCATGTTCAAACATAGATGCATATTTAGGATCCCTTGTTACTTGCAATATGATGTATATGATTAAAGAACTAGTAACCAATTGCCCCAGTTAAAATGTAACGACATAATCAATTTTAATAAACCAAAGGGACTTACAATGGAAAATGCAATTCAAACACACTATTATTATTAAAAGGACAAACTTAGATATCGAATTGAGGACTAAATAGATTACCTAAGCAACTGGAGATTTTGGGACAAAATAACTAATTACTAGGGTTTAGAACATAGGTGCTCCGAAAACGGGGCTTAAAACATTGGATGCTTGTGGAGCAGGACTTTTGGGAATAGGTGCCTGTGGAATAGGAGTTTGAGCACTAGGGTTTTGAAACATAGATGCCAAAGGAGCAGAGCTTAGGGTGCCTGAGGAGCAGGTCTTAACAAAACATATAAGTGCCTGAGGAGTAGAGCTTTGGAAAACTTGGGGATTGTCTCACGAACCTAGGAGCTAGACAATATTTCGCATATGACTAGGATTTGAAATAGAGTTTGCTAGGCACACCAGGGCCTAAAAAACCTAAGGATCGTCTCATGAACCTAGGACTTAGACAATACTTCACATATAACTAGGATTTGATTTGTCTGGCGCACTAGGGCTTAGAAAATCTAGGGATCGTCTCACGAACCTAGGACCTAGACAACGCTTTGCATATGACTAGGATTTGATTTGCCTAGTGCACCAGAGCTTTAAAAAATCTAGGGATCGTCTCGCAAACCTAGGACCTAGACAACGCTTCGCATATGACTAGGATTTGATTTGCCTAGTGCACTAGAGCTTTAGAAAACCTAGGGATCGTCTTGCGAACCTAGGACCTAGACAACGCTTCGCATATGACTAGAATTTGATTTGCCCAGCACACCAGGACTTTAGAAAACCTAAGATCGTCACACTAATCTAGGACCTAGACAACGCTCCGCATATGACTAGGATTTGATTTGCTTGATGCACTAGGGCTTTAGAAAACCTAGAAATCGTCTCACGAACCTAAGATCTAGACAACATTTCACATATGACTAGATTTTGATTATTTCTTTTTCTTCATCATCTGATTTGTTCTGACGACTTTACTATATCTTCTGATCATCTTCTCTTTGCTTTTTTATGCTGGCAGCAGTAGAGGCTTTGATGGCTCCGGTGATGTTCAAGAGTGGTATGCAGTTGTTCCGGCCTCAAGTCGTGCATACATTGATGGATCCAATTTTTCACGCTTTATACTGTTGCTGGGTAAGAACAGCAACGACAGAGTGCAGTTGAATGCACTGGCCAATAGGTGGTGGAATACCACAAATACCTTCTATTTCTCCACATTCAAGTCCACCCTGATGCCTCTGGACTTTGCTATGATCACTAGAATCTAGGTTGGCGGTGATCCCATCCCTTTTGATCCCGACATCCCACGGTCTACAGAGGCTCTCACTTATTTCCTGGGCACTGTTTTGACCCAAATGGACCAAGACCGCTTCAGGTATTCCTGGTTTCATACTCATTTTCGTCATTTCCATTGCTCAGAGCCTCGCAACAATGAGTGGGTCGCCCGGGCCTTTCTTCTATACATGTTCAATGTCTCCTTGTTTGCAAACAAGGAGAACACCGTTCATCTGTACTATCTGGGGCCCTCTTTCATTTGGATCGAGTTGCTTCTTATGACTGGGGAGGTATGACTCTTGCTACTCTTTATAGCTCCATGAGGGCAGTGACTTGGATCCTGCAGAAGCTGAGCATTGCAAGATACTAGAGGATTTGGGAGCTAAACCATTATTTTTATTTTTTGTACTTTCATCCATTCACATATCTGTTGTCTATTCTTCTACTGACCCTTTCTTTTTATAGCTCTAGAGTCACGAGTTCCTCGGAATGCACATCCCGGCAAACTCACACGAGGATCCTCTAGTCATTCCCTACGTAACTCGGTGGGCGAGGGGATTCAAGGGGACAAAGGTTGGGGGTAAGAGTTTAGACAGATTTGACCAGTTCTTAAACCAACTAACTCCTGATCAGGTACAACCTCAATCTCATGTTCTCTTCTCTACTGCTTTATTCTGATTACTATTTACTGCTTACTGCTTTCACTGTTCTCACTGTCCACATTGTTTACTGTTCCGTTAACTGCTTTGTCCACTATTTTGTTCACTATTCGCCGCACTTACCATTCATTCTATTCAATTCGCTATAAAGTTCAATCACTAACCACACTATTCACTCACTGTTCATTGATCTGTCACTGATCTGTTTACCACTCTTTCCACTACCTTGTCTACTATTTTGTCCATTATTCTGTTTACTACTCTGTCACCGATCTGTTCACTGATGTTACTTTATTTTGCCCTTGTTTCTTGACCAAATATCTTCTTTCCTTTGTAGGTCCATTGAGAAGTTTTGTAGGGGATAGAGGAGAGGGCTGACATAGATCTGATGCGTAGTCGCGAACTTTCAGGTTACGGGTGTTGTTGGAGGGCCCGTTTTATCGAGAGTGGTACTTGGGAGAGTGAGTTGTCCGGTAGTCCCTTGGCTTGGATCACTTTTGAATCCCTATGCCTCCTCCAGCTTCTATGCATCAGACAGATTTCATAGGAAGCCTCGACAAGACATGCCGAAAGCAATGCCCCGAGGTGCCCAAGACATGCCCAAAGCAATGCTTTAAGGTGCCCACGGCATTCCCCAAAGCAACGCCCCAAGGTGCCCAAGACATGCCCAAAGCAATGCCACGGGGTGCCCAAGACATGCCCAACTCTCCAAACCCAAATCCTAGTTCTTACTTCTGTTTTAGAGAGAGACGAAAAAGGAAAGAATGAATGCAAAATGTTAAAACCTGTAACTTAAAAGCTGTACGCCGACTGTCTACTCAAGCAAACTTCCCACCGTTCGAGCAATTCCTAAGCCCAAAAACGCTCAGCCACCTATTCGCTCGAACGGTCAAAATTGGGTAGAAACTCCGAACTAAAAATGCTAAAACTAAACAAACCATAAGCGAAATACCTCACAACCACATTCTCATGCACTACCCCACACTCAACCATCATTAGCAAACATATACCGGCTCAAATTTTAATTTTTACGCATGATCTACATTTTTAACTGTTTCCACCGAACATAACTTATTTATTTTCCTTAATATTAAAAAATAACAAGGGACCGGGTCCTACATGACCCCTTAACTTTCACATGACATTGTGACTTTTATCCTATCAATATTCATAACTCACTGAATTAGTAAGATATACAAAAAATATTACTATTAATTCCTTTCATATATGATTTTATATAATTTGAAAGAGATACTTAAATAATTAAAAACACTAAAAAGGTGGCACACATAGTGTTGGAGCATTGCATGAATGGGTGATGGCAAATGGTAATTGCATTGTGAAGACTAAGGATTCAAAATGAAAGCACTTAGTTTAAAGTAGCGGTTGACACATGCATATTGTGTAAATGTGTATTCAATAGTCAAAATAATTGAAAAGGTTAAATATTAAATAATTAAAATTTTAAATTGCGAGCAGTTATAATTTTAAAATGAAGTACTTGTGAAACGTTTTGAAACGTATTTAAAAAGAATAAAATGTTTATACAATTTTAAATTTAAAGTAAGACCAATTGAGAATTCTGCCTTTATATATTAGTATAGATCTAAAAACTAAAATGGAGCAACTATTGCCAAATGAAAATTAATAAAAACAATAATAAATTCAGTACTGTAGATAACATTGTCAAATAAAAAATCTACAGAATTTCAATTTAAAATATATAACTACAATTCATAATCTCTTACATGGCTTATAGTAATTTCTATAAACTTAAATCATAAATACAATTTAAATAAATAATAAATATTCATATATTATTTATATGAACGAGATATATACATAATTGAAAATTACATACAATAATAAATTATGAATTTGTAACGCATACAATTCATAATTTGTAAACTATAGCATATAATTACACAAATCAATTTTCAAAAACATAAATAATAAATGTTATTTAACTAAATAATAAATATTCACATATTATCTTACAGATACCCGTCGACTAAATTACATTAATGTCAATTATATTTAATTAATCTCTTTCAAAATTTCATAAAATCTTCCACTTAACTTATTTGATATGTTAGATTAAAAAAATCACGTGATTTGACATAATCAAAATTTATAAATTTCCTTAAGAGTGTATTATTAATCCATATTTGATATGTAGATTTCGTTAATAATTAATATTCACCATACAAGTAATATTATTGTGAACTTACCAAACTTGTTGGCCCATAAAAGATCTTCTCACCCTTTTATGAATCAAAATAAAAAATACTAAATATATATGCCTATTTATTATTTCAAAATTAATAGTACAACCACTCATAATAACCATATGATGAATTATTTTATATAATGATTATAAAAAATAATGACCCAAATGCGGTCATATTCATTACGCACAAAGTGAACTAACACAATGAGTCAGAGTTATACCGTTCTCTATAATCAAGATGGATCCTTTAAAATACTATACTACAGCCCTACCAATGGTGTATCAAGTTCCATTTAAGATTGTAAATAAAAAATTTATATTTTATAAGAACCGATAATCTGATCTTCTGTGTATAAATCGATTTCTACATACTAGATTAACTACTATATATGATAAAAAATATTTATACACAACATTAAATAAATAATGTAATGTAAACATTTTTTATACAAATTTTTATTAAAATAAAAAAATAAATTTTATTAATAAATAAAATTAACATCAAAAATTGATTACATAAAGCATGGTTTTCAATATATAACTTTAACAAGGCTCCACAACATTAGGACAAAACATTTCTCGCAAAATACTCTTGCACAGACTTTTAAATCTTATAAAATTAGTGAAAATTGGTGATTACAAGACGTTGCAATTAATGTGGATTCAGGATTTTATTGGCTGAATGTCAGCCATAACTGATGAATTGACGAATGTCCTACCAAACTTTTCGTCTTTATAACTTTTATAGTAAGTTTTTTGTAAAAATTTATTTTTTAAAAGTAATATTAACAAAAGTAGTATAGACGACCAAAATCGTCAACGATCACCTAATCTAAAGAATTATCCAATTAACCTCCAAAAAAATTAAAAAAATAAAAATAAATAAATAAATAGAGAACACAAATAAAACGAAATACATAATAATTGTGACAATTATAAAGTTAAAGATAATAATAGCATAAACTATTAAATCACAAAATAATATATAAAATAATATTCAACACACCCACTCACATGATCTGCAACACAAGTATGTATATATATTAGTACAGATCTAAAAACTAAAATGGAGCAATTATTGTCAAATGAAAATCAATATAAACAATGATAAATTCAATACTGTAGATAACATTGTCAAATAAAAAATCTACAGAATTTCAATTTGAAATATATAACTACAATTCATAATCTCTAACATCGCTTATAGTAATATCTATAAACTTAAATCATAAATACAATGTAAATAAATAAAAAATATTCATATATTATTTATATGAACGAGATATATACATAATGGAAAATTACATACAATAATAAATTACGAATTTGTAACATATACAATTCATAATTTGTAAACTATAACATATAATTACCCAAATCAATTTTCAAAAACTTAAATAATAAATACTATTTAACTAAATAATAAATATTCACATATTATCTTATATAGTGTGAAAAGGCATATATATATATAATTAAAATATTACATATATAAAATAACAATTACAAATTTGTGACAGGTAAAATATTATACTATATAATTACATAAATAGAGATTAAAGATTGTAACATAATATTTATTATACTGTATAACTAAATAATTAGATATTAAAAATGGCTAAAGATTCCAAAATACATCATTCTTTCTGAATTTTATCTATATTTGGCACAAAATAGTCCAATTGTGTTCAACAGATAAGTCTGCAAACTCACATGGGTGTTTGGCTAAGTTTCATGCTACAATTTTTAGCTTTTTGTTACTTATTTAAAAATAAGTTTCAAATTTTTTTAAATATTAACAACTTGTGCTATAATTTATAATTACTTTTTTTTCTATTTCAGCTATAAGTTATAATTTTTACTAAATATTCATAATTTTTTTTGCAAATTACAATTTATAAACTTCTAATTACAATAATATCAAATTGCAAAATACTTGTGGCAAAGCCAATCGAAGACAAAAAAATCCAAATCGACCCAAATTGAAGACAAGTTTGCATAATTGAAAGCCGCTAAACCAAATCGAACTATTTCGAATAATTGAAATTGAAGTAATTGATTATCATTCCGGCCAAATTGAAGCCTTTTTAAGTCATGTCGAAGCTCCGTTACCCTAAATTTTAAGACAAACACGAGTTGTTTGATGAACGAGATCGCAAAACTCTAGTGAGTATGCAAAAAATTAATAAATTCAAACATCACTCTACATGATTCAAAAACAAAACAAAAAAAAGTTGTTGCTTGGATGTGGGCTGTCTTCGATATGTTATCAAGTGTATCAGTTGATAAGGATCAAAACAATGATGATATGCGAAACTTATCGATTGACACTCTAATGATTTGTTTTTTTTTTCATATTTGATAATGCATTGTGTAATCGAATCAAAAGCCGTGAGATATTGATACACATTAACCGATCGTACGTATCGCCCATCTTTTGGAAACTCTTATACAAAGTGTATTTATACATGAAAACGTGGTAGATCTCACCATTCAAAGTATATTATTATTAAGAAATTTTCATTCTTATGTATTAATATATATAAAAATGATAAATAATTTTGCCGCTAAAAAAAATATTAATATTAAAAAAATTATTCTCGTTAATTTATTAACTACCGTCCCAAAAATAAACGATATTAATGAGCGTTACCTTTAGACAAAGGCCCTGTTTGGGCTGTTATTTTATTATTTGTTTATTTTTGTCTTTTTTTATTTTTTTTTATTTTTTGATTTAAATTTTTTACTTTTTTAAATCATCTTAATGAGGCGAACTGAAAAAATAAAAAAATTTGATAAAAAAATAAAAAAAACTTTACTAAAGACAAAAATAAGCTACATATATAAAATTTTGCTTATTGAGTTATTTTGATTTATTTTTGTATTTTCAGAACTTCTTTTTACATTTTGATAAAAAAAAAAATAAGTTTTTTGGCTCGTCTCAATAAGAGGAGTCAAAAAGTACAATAATTTTACTAAATAATAAAATTTTTTTACTAAAAATAAAAATAAACAAATGAACCTTTTTGAAGTTGACTTCTTACATGTTTACCTTCATATTCAATATTAGTTTATATCTATTACTTTATTTTTGAACAAACAAACAAACAAACCTGCGAAGTTAAAATTGGAGACCAAGTCAAATGTCTAGTACTCAGAGGTAAAATAATAATTTGATATACAAATAACAACAAACTTTTATTAAATTTTACCATATATTTTTAGGTGTCGTTTGATAATGTTTATATTTTTTATTTTTTATTTTTATTTTTAAATTTTTCATAAACTATAAACGAAAACATGTTTGGTAATTATTTTTATTTTCAAAAAACTGTAAACAATTTTTAAAATTTATAAAATTTTAAAAAACAAAAAAAATATATTTTTACTTATTTTGTAAACAAATTTTAATTGGATTCATCCGTAACCTTTAACTACTACTTTTTAAATATTTATGTTACCAAATATATTTTTATTTTTTTATAAACATAAATAAAAATATATTTTTTATTTTTCATAAATAAAAAATAAAAAACTGTAAATATTATCGAACGAACCCTTAGCTTTGACGTACTAAGCCCTTGTCTGTCAACTTAGCCTATGTTTGGTTAAAATTTGTTTTAAAGTTGTTTTTGCTTAAAAACAACTTTTAAAAAGCCCATTGATTTGGTTTTCTAATAAAATTAATTAGTTTTTTTAAAAAAAATTTCACATAAACTTTTTATAAAAAAAAGCCACATAACTTTAAAAACAAAAATTAGACCAAACACAAGTTTAGTTTTAAGTTAGGATTTTTTTACTTACTATCGCTTTGAGTCAACTAAGAAAAAATTTTCAATTGATAATTTAAATGGATGACTTTAAGTAAAAAAAATAGTT
Organism: Heliamphora pulchella; assembly: GCA_032270985.1. NCBI lineage: Eukaryota > Viridiplantae > Streptophyta > Magnoliopsida > Ericales > Sarraceniaceae > Heliamphora > Heliamphora pulchella. Next base: position 17,804 of record JAULJZ010200240.1, read on the forward strand.
TAAAGTGACTTTAAATTAAAAAAAATTTAAGTCAGAAAAAAATAATTACAATTTTTTAAAATTTATTTTTATATAATTTTATATTATAGATCTTCTTTGGTAAAATTTGACAAGTAAATTTTAAAAATATATTTTTTATATAAAAAAATAAATATGTGTAACAAAAGAAATAATATTTTTTTAAAATATATAAAATTATTTTACGTAAAAAGTTAAAAAAGCTAAAATGCCTTGCTTGGGAATCCAAACGATACCTTTTAGCTTTTTTTAAATTAAAACAACAAATTGAATTTTAAGCTATTTGTCAAACAAAGCCTAGTAAGTCAAAAAAGACAACTTCAACTAAATTATCTCAACAATCCTATTTTAGTGCTAAAAAAGTTATTTTATATATTTTTAGCTTTTACCTACTAATAATAAAGCAAAAAAGGCATCTAAATTTCTCTACCAACAATCTCGACTGCTTGTTCTGTACAAGGGCAAAATAGTCATTGTGTAATGCAATCAAATCTCACTCCACGTGAACATCGTTAATATAAATATAAACCCACTGTACAAGCAGATATAGATATAATTATATGTATATATATATACATATAGATACATACATGCATATAGTTTCTTTATATACACACACCTGTTTATTCGGTAATCGTTTCCTAGCGTTTTCAGATTCTCTGGTTTTGTTTTCCCGGAAACTTTGAGCGTAATCGCACACCCAGTCAAAGCCCTAGATTGAATTCCTAGGGTTTCGAATTTCTGATTTCCCAAGCAGACGCAGAATCCTCGTAATTTTCGTTTTTGTTTCTTGCTGCGGTGGTTGGGAGTTTGGGAATTCGAATTCCAATTTCAGCTTGATAGTCCAGTTGATGGGATCGGGTTCAAATATCCGGTGGGACCTAGGGACGGCGTCAATTCGCGACAAGTTTCCGGTGAAGTTGGAGATGGAGGACTCGTTGGAGGAAGAACACGGACCGCTTAACAAGCGATCCAAGACCTCCGCACAATTCGATGAGGTTTGAATATTCTTTTCCTAATTTTTATTTTGTTTGGTTGGTGAGAAAGTGTTAGAAAAATAAACTTGAACCGAATTTTGAATTTTGTGGTCTGGTTGGTTTCTGGGATTAGTGTGCAATTGGTCACAAGTTTTTCTAAATTCTTTTCTTTTTCCCTCACTGCATTGGGAGCGTGTGATGGATTGTTGAGCACTCGGTGACAGGTATTGAAACAGCTTGTGATCAGGCTGAGTTTTTAGGGCTAGGCAGGCTTCTAAAATGGGGGGTCCTTCAGAAATTTAGGATAAATTCTGTGGTTAAAACTTAAAAGAATCACATTGAAAGAGGTGATAGAGGGCTCTTTATTTGATTGAAGCTTAGTTTTAAAAAATGGAACTTAGGATAAATGCTTTATCTAGGAGGCCCCCTATTTTTTGAACAAAATATGGGGCTTTATTGGCCGCCTTGGTGGCCTATGCCGAAGCCTGGCTCTGCTTGTGATTAAAAGCGACACCAGTTTTCAAATGGTTCGGCGCTCAATTTAAAGCATTAGACGTTGAGTTTATATTTTCTTTACATTTCCTCGCTGTATTTGGGA
>JAULJZ010200251.1:0-19784 GCA_032270985.1 Heliamphora pulchella
ATCGAACCACTATAAATCCGTGGTGTCTGGTTCTATTTTTCTATCCATCATTTTTTAATATTTGCATTGATTATATACTTGCATACCTTGCTTTATTGCGATATTAAAAGATTTTTAAAAAGGTTTTAATTTTCTTTTTTTAAGAAAAGACCCAATTCACCTCCCCTCTTGGGTTGCCTAGATCTCCTAGATCTAACAAGTTTTTTACCATTCCAAATCTTATAAGAAGTGTGTGGGGTGCCAAGCCTGAGGTAAACATGATTAACAGTGTAGCATACAGTGTTAACATCATTAACCCAAAAGTTCTTAGGGACCCTATTAGCATGAAGTACAACTATTGCCATTTCTTGTAGAGTTCTAATTTTTCTCTCAACAATCCCATTTTGTGGGGTGTGCAAGGAGCCAAAAACTCATACTTGATCCTCTATCCTCGTAGTATCTTTCAACATCAGAATTTTCATACTCCTTACCATGACCACTCCTAATACGTACAATGGGGCACCCTCTTTTATTTTTATTTTTTTGGCATATGACTTTAAAGAGCTAAAAGGTGTTAGACTTTTCTCTTAGAAAACCTACCCAAGTATACCTAGAGTAGTCATCTACGAGGACCAGGATGTACCACTTTCCACCCAAGCTTTCGGTTCTAGTTGGTTCAACAAGGTCGATGTGAATTAGCTTAAGGGGTCTGGTTATAGCAACAAGATTGGTCCTTTAATGAGTACACTTAGTCTGTTTTTCTTTCAAGTAATCACTTTAGACTAGACCCTTACAATTGGCCAATTTGGGAACACCTTTCGCCAGCTCTATGCCAGTGATTTTGATTAGCTCAACAAAGTTGATAGGGCCTCACTGTTGGTGCCACAACTCCACTTCATCAAGTAAAGTTCTGTGACAGAAATTCTCAATTTTGGACACAATACAATAGCAATTATCAGGAGAACGTATGCCTTTCACAATGCATGGACCAGAAAAATCAATAATACAACATTCATTTTGAGAAAACTGAATATTATGCTTATCATCACAAAATTGACCGATGCATAACATATTCGCCATCAATCATCACTCTCATCATCCCAAGACATAGTAAAGCTCTTCTTTTTTACGTTTTTTATGGGTGTTGGCACATTCAATTTGAATATGTCCAAACCTATAACTCATGATATTGGATTTCCTGAGGCTTGTTATAAGCACTCAAGTGCTTAGCTAGCGCCTAGCGACCGTTGAGCACTAAAAAGTCAAGAAAGACGCTTGATATCCTAGCGCTCGAGCACATGGTGAATGCCTCATGAGTGCTAGCTACTGGGAGAATTAAAAAGTCACCCAAGGGGCTAGCGCTCAAGCACCTAGCTAGCGCCACATGAGCGCTGGCTTCTGGAAAGCAAGAATGACTTCTGAGATTTCAACACCCGAGCACTTAGCAAGCGCCTAGCGAGCAATCTCTTCTAGGAAAGGCCAAAAGCATAGAGGGAAAAAGAATTTAACAAAAGAAATGCAAGGACGTGCATGCAAAGTGTGACAAAAGGACACTTGGATCATTAGAACTGATCAACCAAGACACCTACTGTACAAACTACCCAATGTCAAAGAGAAAATGACTCAAATACACACTCCAGCAATTTTGTTAGGCACTCAAAAATTGCCAATTACATTAACAGAGTGTTTAGATATTGATATATGTGATTTACGTGTTGAATACCATCATTGTGCTAAAATTAGGACTTTTAATTTGCTTGTATTTCTTTCGCTAAAATTAGAACTTTTAATTTGTCCTAAACTAGTATAGATTTTAAATTTCAAGAATATGCTCTATTTTGAATCTTTAATTTTTAATTTTGCAAAGTTAGATTTTTAATTTTTTATTTTGTTCTTAAACAGACATGGAGCAGTACTTAAAAAATATCACAGTTAGAAATCTCCAAGTCTAAAAGAAGTGATGACAATTATTTTTCAAAATTTAGCTATATTATGGGATTATTTATTTCTTTTTTTAGCTTATACCAAATAAGCAAAATTCTCCTTGTTAAAGGATAATTTTAAACTGCTAGAAAAAAAGATAAAAAGCAACTTTCTACCATCACTTTTAAAAAAGATTTAAGTAAAAAGAGCTAAAATTGACTTTAGGCTAAATGAGGTCAAAGTTGGAAGAAAATATTTGGTGTCCCCTCTAATGCAACTTTTTGGCTCCCCCACTGACTAAGTCCAATTGAAGTTGAGAATGAATTTCTCCATCTCTAATGTGATGCCATTAGATGAATTTATAAACTCAGTACTTCTCTCATGTAATACTTGTGCATGAGGACCATCATCGATTGTATTATAATTAGGTTCTTCAATTATATTATCATCTTGCTCATCCATAATGATCATGTTGCGTAATATTATGTAAGACGTTATAATATTTTTAGTGTTTTACAATTCAAAAAAACGTGTAAGTCCATGTACAATTGCCAATTAAGCTTAAAACACCCCAAATGCATGTTCTACTTCTTTCCTTGTGAATTATTGGGCTCAAGCCAAAAAGATTTTCTTTTGCCTTTGCAAATATAAAATTAGTTTCATATATTTTGTCCACAGAAAGATATACCATTGGTAAAATAGTATCCCATTGTATAATTATTACTATTGATGCTTTAATTTACTTGAAGAGCTTGTTCTTACGCAAGCTCAATAAATAAAGACAACCTACTTAGCACATTGATATATTATTATGAGACCTAAGTATTTCAAAAATTGCGCACCATATTCAAAGAACAAATGAGGCTAGAGCTTCTATAATACTTGTTGGCTTATACCTTATTATGTAACTAGATAATTTTTTAATTCTCATGCATACAATCAATAAACTAAGAGGATGTATAAGTAGTTTAACAAAAAAATCGTTGGACCTTCAACCGAATTTTGTTCAATTTGTTGGAATTTGTGAATTCAATTGGCCATTGAATTCCAAAATTCAATAGCTGAATTTAATTGACAATTGAATTGGCCATTCAATTGGCAATTGATTCATTTTGTAACCCTCATGAGTGAAAGTCTATATAAAACTGCATTCATTCTCTAGTTTTTGGTAGAGAAAAACACAAGAGCAGAGGTGTGTACACGGAGGTAAGAGGAGAGTATACAGACATGTTACAAACTGTGAGAGAGAGAAAGACAGACGAGGTGCGTTCGTAGCCGATATTTGGCGGTGTTCCAACGCTTGGGTCAACCGTTTTATCCTGAAAGAGTGACGCCGGTAGAAAACTTACAACACTCTCGGTAGGCGGTGCATCATTCTTAAACAAACTGCGTTTGCAGGACTTGATTTGCACATTCTGTTCATGTTATTTCAGCAATTTTGTTTTCTGTAAATTCTGTTTACTGTAATATTTGAAAGTTAATAAAAATGTATTTTTTAAATCACTGAACATGTATCTTGTGGCGTTATATTTTCCCAACAATTTGAATACCAAGGCCACAAACAAAGTAACCAGGCAAAAAGACCAAACATTACAAGGCTTCCAACAAACATTGTCTTAGTCAATTCTAGTAAAGCGCTTTGTTCAGTACTTCCATTGTCAACATTTTCAACTCTCCAAAGCCTTCATCAAATGGACCATATCCTTCAACAGCAGCATGCCCTTCAGCTTTCCACCATTCAAAATATTTACATGTCTTCTCTGCACATATGAAGTACAGTCTTTTGGAGTTGTTAGTTGACACGAAAATCTTGACAGCAGCTCTTTTTTCACACCAACACTTTCTATTTCAAAATGTTATTCCTTCATTTGAGGATTTTATATTGACCGAGAGGATGACATAGTTGCAATGTTCACAAAAATAAAAGTGATATAATAAACAAAATATTATATTATTTATGTGAACTTATTAAAAATTGTAAAATGGAGAATGGTGGATACTCACCTTCTCAGCTATTGCTATCACAAAGCTTATGTTTAGCATAATTTTTTTAAAATTTTTTTTGCTTAAAAGCCCTTAAAAAAGTTAACTGGTTTGACCTAAGTTGGTTTTTTCAAATCTTTTTATATTAATTTTTTTAAAAAAAAAATTAAAAAACTTAAAAAAAAACTAATCTAAGACAGAGAATATGACCAAGCATATGCATGGTTGGTCTTTGTTTTACAGGGTTGGTGGAGGGGCATAAATGTCCAACAATTTCATGGGTATTTTGGTCTTTCTCCAGCAAGTATAATCAGCAAATGGGTATTTTGGTCTTCTCCATGACCCTCAAAGGGCAATTGCGACCATTAACTGCTATTTGTGCTGGTGTCACTCATTTTTCATCCACTGCCCTAACGGAAAACTGACGGCAGGGGGTAAATGTAGTGCAAATATTAATTTCACATAGGTCAGGAATTAAAAAGTAATCAAACATTACCTTAAGGGAGGTAATGGTATTTTACCCTTTTTTATATAGAGTAAATTACACCTACTCCTATTGTATTTAAAGGTAATAAAACTTACACTTCTTTTATTTTTTGAAATATTATTATATTTTTTTATATTTTTATTTTTATAACACTTAACTAACATAGTGCAGTAACATTTCAGAGAATAAAAAGGGTATCAGTATTATTACCCTTAAATACAAAGAGAGTAGATGTAATTTACTCTTTTATACATTAGTTTAAATTTTTTACTTTTATAGTTTTTTGTGATAAGATAATTCTAAAATTTTTTACTAAAAATGAAAAAATCAAAAAGAAGTTAAAAAAACCTTCTAAGTGAGGTTTTAAGTTAGGTTTTTTTTCCATCTTATTTTAATTTTTTTGATGCTTTAATTAAAAAATTTATTTTTTTATTTTTTAAAAATTTAAAAATACAATCATTCGTACTAATACTAAAAAAAAAATTCACTAAAAAAAATCCGCAAAAAAACTAGTCGAAACAGGGAAAAAAACTCATACAAACCGATGCAAAACCTGGGGGAAGAGGATGGAAAAATTGCCTTCCCTGCGGCAAAGAGGTAGTTCTAAATCAAAATGGTAAGGTCGCCCACGGGCTTCATGGCGGCGTAACTTATTGGTAACTTATCAAAGGAGAACGAGTAGATTAAAATCACGAAAAGGATCTAACTTCAAAGCTGTTTGAATCTTCACAATGCAGAGACGATTGTCTCTCAAACTAGCCTCGAAACTGCTCAGAAATCACTGCAACACCAGTCCTCCTTTCCATTCTAACCCAAATCACCTCAACAGCTATTCTCCCATCAATCGAAGCCACCATTTCTTTTCTCCTGCTTCACGTCCATGGCGATCTTCTGTTTCGGACAAGATTTATGGTTTTATTTCAAACCCACTTCTCGTAAAGGAACTGCTACCGAATACCATTTCAAAAGTTACAGGCAAAGGGCTTGTTGATGGCAGAGTTGGGTTTCTGAAAATCCAGCTTCCAAAAAGGAGTTTCGAAATCAACCCATCAAATGAGGCTCGACGCTGGTAAGTTGATTTCTTATCGAATTTAAGGTCGGTTTGGTTGCTAGGAAAATGTTGGGGGAGTATGAAACGTTTTTGATGGAGTTTGGTTATCAGATTTTCTCAGTGCCCAAACAGAAGATAAGGGTTTTTTCGTGTTGGTAAAATGGTCATGTGAGTCAGTATGAAAATAGAAAATGGACAAACGTCACATTTATTGGTTATTTTTGTTTGGAATTTGAGTATTTTAATTTTCAGCAGCAATTGATGAATAATTATTTTGACCCATCTATTCTAGGGTTTTTCTTCTTTTTTTTTTTGTTTTATTTTTTCTGGGTTTATTTGACTGGCTATACGTGACATTTGGTTATTTGGGTAACCGTCTGTGATTTCCAGTTATGTGCTTAGCCCATTGCTGTTGGGATGAGCTACCTTCTATACCTCCTTCCCTCTATGTCTATCATACCCGACTTCATTTTGGGATGACTTCATTTCTCAAAAATGTAGAGAAAACGAGCTATACAAGCTATCTATCTCTGTTATCTTCTCTAAATTCCGGTCGGGTATGAGCTTCCTTTTTGAGAAAAAGAAAAAATGGCAAACGATCTTCGCCTCTTCATCAAGGTCTGTTGGTACTAATTTCATCTTGTCCTTTTCTATCTATACAACTATTTAGGATGTGTAGTATACATACGCGGGGGGGTGGGGGGTCAAATATTGTCTTTCTTACAGTTTTTAGCTTTATTTTACAGATTGTTGCAATATGGGCAAATATCGGAATTCAATCGCATAGGATTTATCAATTTCAAGCCATTTATCTTAGTTACTTTTGTTCAATTCTTGTTAAAGGAAATTGGGACAGAATATCCTTTGAGACGGGCCTTATTTGGGCTTTATTGATTCTCAAGGTTCAAGAATCTAACTTTTAGGAGTAGTTTCAGTTGAGAGTTCTCTCTTTTCGATCCATTGTGGTAAGTACTTTTTTTTATTTATCAGTTTTTTTGTTCACTATATATTTTTTCATTATAATTCTTTTTAGTTTTTAGGCCTACCCATCCTTTTATCTAGTTTATTTTAAAAATTAATTAGATTATTGTTGGTTAACAAATATGTAAAATAGACAACGTGAGTAACTCCTCTAGAGCAAGATTCATTTATACGATTTTCTTTTGTAAAGTCATTCACAAATCCACTCATAGAAAATACAACGAATGATAGGATAGAGTGTACATTAGATGATACAAATAAATGTGCAATTGATGTCAATGATGTGGGGGACAATTCTAGTGATGAGGAAAATAATGACAATGGTGGGGACGACAATCCTAATGAGAGTGAAAACCCAAAAGCATGCATGCCAAAAGAAGCCTACAAAGTAGGCTTCTAAAATTTGGAAAGAATTTAATAAAGTGGTTTGAGACTGTGTTAAGAAGGCTCAATGTAGTTATTGCAAATGAGATTTTTCAAATCCTTCGTCGGGTCTACCACTCAATTCCATAAGACACTTAAATAGTTGTCTTGCACGTCATGCTGCTTGTCAGAAGCAAAAGACTTTATTTGTTAACACTAGTAGGACTGATTGTGCGCTTAATGTTGCAAAGTTCAAGTACAATCATACAAAGGTGAGGGAACTTGCTTCTCATTGGATACTTTATCATAAGTATCATTCTATGAAAATGGAGCATGTTTTGTTTAATGAGTTGGTGAGGGCTAACACTCTGTATTAGCAAAAGATAACTTGTACTACAACAAGAAATGGTTACATTTTCCACTTATGAAATAGAGAAGAAGAAGTTGAAAGAGTCAATATAATAACAAACATGTGGAAGTAGGATGGTCAAAAAATTCAATATATGGTTGTCAGATGTTATTTTAGTGATTTAGAGTGGAAATTCTAAAGCGTGTGTTGAACTTTTGTAATGTGTCACCTCCTCATAGTGGGGTTATCATTGCTAATACTCCTCAAAAGTATTTTATAGATTAGGGAATTGAAAATAAAGTGTCTATAATAACAGTGGACAATGCAAGATATAATGATATTGTTATGTATAATGATTCTCAAAGGCAATTTTGCATTGAAGACGAAGTTAATAAGTTATTGTTGGAGGAAACATTTTTCATGCGTGTTGTTGTGCACATATAGTTAATATTTTGGTGCAAGATAGGCTCAATGAGATTGAAGATATAGTTGATTGTGTTAGAGATGGTGTGAAATTTTTGAAAGCAGCACAAAATTGTATTATCCAATTTAGTGATATTAGAAAAGGTTGCAATTGTCTTCAAAAAGATTGATTTCAAATTGTCCTACCTGTTGGAATAACATATATATGATGTTGGCAGCTGTCCTAGGGTTTAATGAAGTTTTCCCAAGGTACCAAGATAGAGATCCAAGTTTTCTTTATGTGCCAAGTGTTGAAGATGAGGTAAGGTGAAAAATATGTGTCAATTCTTGGAGATTTTTTATTGAAGTCATAGAAATGGCACCGAGAAGTGAGTATCCAACTACTAACCTATTTCTTATTGAGATTTGGAGGATAAAGGAAGTGTTGAATAAAAATCTATTGATAATAATGATTGTATTCGAGCAATGGGCTTTACAAATGAGAAAAAGTTCGACAAGTATTAGGGTGAATGTAACTTGTTGATGGCAATAGTTGATGTTGTAGATCCAAGATCAAAATGAAGCTTCTTGAGTTTTGTTTTTTTTGAAATTTATGCAGAGGTTGAAGTAGCTAGAAACATTGTTATGGTTTGTGAGATTTTATATGAGCTATGAATGAGTATATTGATATTCATAATTCACCACATGTCGGACATAGTGGATAAGAATGTTCGAGAAATTGGGTTTTCTACTAGTAGTTCTACTTGTGCTATTGGGAGAAGTCTCACTGGTGGTAGGTTTAAGTTTGAATAATTTTTTTAGAAGAGTTGATACCATTCAGCCTTTTAAATCCGACTTGAATGCTTACTTGGAAGAAAGTGTTTATATTTGCAATGAGGGTTCAACTTTTCATTTTGATGCCTTAAAGTGGTGGAAAGAAAATAATCTCAAATTCCATATTTTATCAAGATCAGAACTCTTCTCCACCGCTTCCTAGCGAGAGCAGACACGTGGATTTCAGGATGAGGCTTGGGTGAAAACTTCTTAGGGAGTAATCGCGGCTCTCCTCATTGACTAGCTCTTCAACTTTTAGTGCCATATCTTCCAAAACTAAGTTTTGTACCGTCCGATATAGTAGCTTCTTCTGTGTTTTCCCTCTCTTTGAATTTAGCTTTTTGCTCCAAATTCACCAACGATGAAAATCTTTCTCCACTCACAGATAAGGGATGCATGATGGCCTACCCAACTGTAGCAGGAAGTATAAAAACTCCTTCCCTGCTATAGGTTGGGTACTTGGCTCTAGAAGATCATTCTATCCGTGTTCTGGAGAATCAGACTAACTAGGTTTAGGCGCAATCAACCCTGTCAGAAGGTTGCTTGCTGCTCGCCCCTCTCTCTAAAGGGGCTTATGCACCCCATGGCATGTGACATGTTATTAATTCCCATTTCCATGATGGCTTTTGAGTCTTCTTTTAGTTTTGGTAGTAGACTTATAGATCCATATCATGCATCTTTATCTACTGGTTTTGCTTTTTGGGACTAATTGGATACGAGTACTTTATGGACATACAAAGACATCAAATGTAAGTGTAATATTTGTTGTAACATTTATTTGTAATTAGTTATTTTAATTTGAGTAATTGTTTGAAAAAACTAATATTAAAATTTTTACTTATTTGTTTGTAGAGAAGAAGAATCACCTTACGAAGTTGGCTGGTACCCTTTTTTGGTTGGTTTCATTTTGTGACTTGTAGCCTGGTACCATTTTTTTGTCTCCTATCATTTTTTTGTCGGTACCCTTTTTTGATTGGTTTCATTTTGTGGCTGGTCATTTTTTCTGGCCGGTATAATTTTTTGGCTTAACTTTTGTGCTTAACCTTTTGGCTGCTATCATTTTTGGCTTAATCTTTTGGTTAGTTTCATTTAATCAAAAAATTGATAGCAACCAAAAAATTGTACCGTCCACAAATGAAACCAACCCAAAAAAGAAGATGGTAACAGCTAAAAATGGTACCAGCCACAAAATTAAACCAACCAAAAAGGGTATTGACCAAAAAATGATACCTATGTAATCAAACAGAGAAATAACAACTAGAGAAATAATTAGTCCAAGTTACATTCACCCCAATGCTTGTCAAACTTTTTTTTTCAGTTGTAAAGCCATTGCTTGAATATAATTACTATTATCAACAGATTTTTTATTCAACACTTCCTTTATCCTCCAAACTTCAATAAAAAATAAGTTAGCAGTTGGATACTTATTTCTTGATGTAATATTTGTGACTTCATTAAAAAACCTCCAAGAATTGACACACATTTTCCACCTTATCCCATCTTCAATGCTTGGCACATAAAGAAAACTTGGATTTCTATCTTGGTACCGTGGGAAAACTTCGTTAAACTCTAATGCAGCTGCGAACATCATATGTATGCTATTCCAACGGGTTTGACAATTTGAAATTAATCTTTTTGAAGACAATTGCAACCTTTTCTAATATCACTGAATTGGATAATACAATTCTGTGATGCTTTTAAAAATTTCACACCATTTCTAATACAATCAATTATATCTCCAATCTCAGTGAGCCCATTAACTATATGTGGATAACAACAAAATGGCAGTTTGGTGTACGAAACTCCCGTGTATGCGGGGGTCTAGAGAGGGGGGTGAACCATGATGGGTCTATAGTACGCAGTTTTATCTTGCGTTCGGAAGATATTGTTTCCACAATATGTGCACAACAACACACGTAAAAAATGTTTCCCTCAACAACTGACTTTTTAACTCCTTCAATGCAAAATTGTCTTTGAGAATCCTTAAAGATAGCAGCATCATTATATCTCTGCATTGTCTACTGTTATTATAGACACTTTATTTTCAATCCCCTAGTCTATAAAACATTTTTTAAGAGTATCAACAATGATAACCCCACTATGAGGAGGTGACACCTTACGAAAGTTCAACACACACTTTAGAATTTTCACGCTGAATCAATAAAATAGCACGTGACAACCATATATTGAATTTTTGACCACCTCATTTCCATATGTCTGTTGTTATATTGACTCTATTAACATTCTTCAGCAATGTTTTCAACTTCTTATTCTCTCTTTCATAAGTGGAAATGCAATCATTTCTTATTGTAGTGCAAATTATCTTTTGCCAATATGGAGTGTTAGCCCTTATAAACTCATTAATCAAAACCTCTATTTTCATAGTAGGATACTTATGATAAAGTGTCATATGAGAAGTAAGTTCTCTCATCTTCTTATGATCGTACCTGAAGTTTGCAACATTAGGCACACAATCAGTCCTACCAATGTTAACAAATAAAGTATTTTGCTTCTTACAAGCAGCATGATGTGCAAGACAATTATTTAAGTGTCCTGTGGAATTGAGTGGTAGCACCCGACAAAGGATTTGAAAAATTTCCTTTGCAATAACTGCATTGAGCCTTCTTAACACCGTCTCCAACTACTTCATTAGTTCTTTTCCAAATTTTAGATGCCATCTTTTTAGGCTTCTTCTGGTATGCATTGTAATGAGAGTGAAGACCATGGTACCTTCCATCATGTCATCCATTGTATTTTCCTTAAGTGGACTTGTAAAGCACTCATCAAAGGAGAATTGTGTAAATGAATCTTTGCTCTAGAGGGGTGTTCTCATCTTGTTTACTTTATATATCTGCCAAACACTAATAATCAAATTAATTTTTAAAGAAACTAGATAAAATGATGAGTAGGCTTAAAAAACAAGAAGAAGAATTATAATATAAAATATATATTCTGAACCAAAGAACTGGTGAGTAAGAAAAAGTACTCACCACAATGGATTGAAAAGAGAGAACTCTCAATTGAACCCCCCCCTCCCCAAAAAAAAAGTTTGATTCTTGAACCTTGAAAATTAATAATGTCCAAATAAGCTATGTCTCTAAGTCTAAGGATATTCTGTCCCAATTTCCTTCAACAAGAATTGAACAAAAGTAACTCTGATGAATGATAAAAATACTTTTGAAACAGTATGCATAGAAACTTGAAATTGATAATCCTATGTGATTGAATTACAATATTTCCCTAGATTTCAACAATCTGTAAATAAAACTGCAAAATATGAAAATTACAGTATTTGCCTAAACTAAAGAAAAGCCTGTTTCAAAAGGGTGGAAGGAAAAGGGGTTAGCAAATGAAGTGCAGTTTCAATGAAGGTTCAGAAATTTAAAGCGTGCCCAGATTTGAAGCCATTTTGAAATTAAGATCAATTCAAAATGTTGTGAAAGAACCTGGTTTTGCACAGGTATAAAGCTGTAAAAGGAATATATGATGGAAATTAAATAATGAAAAAATAGAAATTGGGTTTGCTATTATACTCATATTTGAAATACAAAATAATATTTTTATGCAAATAGCACCCACCCACACCCTTACACATCCATGCTATTATAATAAAGAGACACTAGGGGCATTTTAATTTTTTGGTGAAACCATGTGACTACCATATTTTCTTTTATTAGTAGGGCTAATCATGACTTTTACTTAATTAATAAAGGGTAAATATGTAAATTTAAATTACCTACATGACTTCTTACTTTTTACATAACAACCCTCTTCTTACATAACCACTTTTTTTACATAACTTCTTGCATCAATTTTAAAAATATTGTTTTGTATTTCTTATAAATATTTAAAACAAAGAAATTAGAATACAAAATGCATGTGCATCGTGAGGGCCACAATTCTAGTATATATATATATATATATATGCTACACGCACTGCATAATTATGTAGATAAAGAAGGAAAAGATGAAATTAATACCAACTTATCTTGATGAAGAGATAGATCATCTGCCATTTTTTTTTTTCTCAAAAGGGAAGCTCAAAGACAACCAGAATTTGCATAAGAAAACAAAGAAACAGATAGCTTGTATGGCTAGTTTAATCTAGCTTTTCGATCGCCACCGGATTTTGACCGAAAAACAACTCTATAGAAATCCCAGACAAAGAAATTATATCTTAGTAGAAGCCCTAGATTTTATATATAAAAAAATCAGATTAGGTGCAAACAAGCTGGTCAAAATGCTACATAGCAAAGTTTTGTAAGGAGAGATTTAAGAACTTACCCGTGCCGGATTTCTCGGCAATCGACGTCAAACTCCTTGTCGTCGGCTGCCTGTGTTTCTTGTGGAAGATTAGAGAATGAGAGGGTACATTGAGCAACTGAGATGTGGTTGTGCGTATGGGTCTGGATGGATCGTAGTGTGAGAAATGAGAGAAATGTGGGTGGCAGGGTGTGAAACTGTAAAAAGAAAGAATAGAGGGAACAAATTTGATGGAAACCCTAAACTTTTAAGGGTATTTATACATGTCTATAAACGAGCTTGTATCGAGTCGAACCGAGTTATCAAATAAAATGTTCATGAGCTTATACGAGCCCAGTGTATTTACCCAGCTCGATGAATAAATGAGCCTTATTTCAAGTTCATGAACTCGTTTATTAAACGAAATGAACACGAAGAAGCCTTAATCGAGTCAAGCCCGAGCTGTTCATAAACAATTTGACTCGTTTGCACTCCTAAATGTAGCCCTTGCTATAAGAGAATACTCTCCCACTGCATAATGGTTCGCGCATTCGCAGGTTAGCATATTTGTGCATGTATTGACACTGTGCAACCATGATGTAACTGCACATTACTACGATCATAGTTGTCAAATCGTGAATTGAAATTCTATTTTTTTAAATTATGAATTCAATCCAATCGAAAATCGTAAGTTTCAGCATAAACTATAAATATGATGTTAAACACTTCATATATATGAAATAAAATAATATAAAACACTTCATATGTATTAAATAAAATAAATAAATTGAAACTGACACAAATTCGACAATAAGAACCTCATTATGTAATTTAATTGAGAAAACATTTATCTTAACCACAAGAAATTTGACTCAAATTCAATCAGCTATAAAATGGATCAAGAAACCTCGTAAAGAGTAGAATAAAGAGAAGAGAACGGGTGAGTTTTTTTTAGATTAAACATAAAACACTTTAAAACATGTTTTGAATACTAATTGGTAATAAAAGAAATAGAAAAAAATATTGTTGAACTGTTGATGACAATTGATGTATTATGGCATTTAAATAAAAAAAACAAGAAAAAAAGTGGCTAATATGGGGTTTGAAATTTATTAGATATGATAATTTTAAAATTATATGAATCGTAAATAGTGTGTCGACTCTAAATCAAATTGTGAACTGTAATCACGATTATATCACCAAATTGGTTACTCATTGATTCGTATAATTGATATGCATGAATCAAATCGTGGATGGAATTGTGAATTGTAAGATTCTAATTATGATCATGATAGGAGTGCGAGTAGAAGTGCATTTTGCCACTGCCTATTTTGGTGGTGTATTCAGGGTGTATTGATAAGAACTGTGACCAATTATTACTAGAAAGATGTTTTATGCATGAACGACGTACTTTATTCGTGTAGTTCATATTGGATGAACATAGAAGAAGCCAGTTCTTTTCTGCCTGCACACTTTTATTTTATATGGCTTTCTCTTTAGACCTTTTAAATGTGCTGCTATTATGGAAATAATGTCCCTTCCGTTAATAGGCAATCATGGCTTCGAAGGCAAGCACCTGATAGCGTGGTTTTGGGCTTGATTTTGACTAATGTAGCTGTTTTTATGCTATGGCGGATTGCAGATCATCAATTTATGTTAAAGAACTTTACAGTGAGTTGTATAAATATTTTTACTATTTCTTTATTGGGCCAGCTATGAAACAAAAGCCTTTTAACATAATGAGTTCTGTTTCCAATTTATTGTTGTTCTCTGAGCAGATTTCAGTAGAGAATTTTAAAAGTGGACGTGTGCACACATTGATAACATCTGCATTCAGTCATATGGATGTGGGGCACCTATGCTCTAACATGATTGGACTTTACTTCTTCGGGGTGAATGTATGGTTTATGCCTTTTATTTTCTTTTCATTTCAGTTGCTGCTTCTTTTTTTCTTCAAATTACAGAAAGGAATTCATGGTTCCATTGATTTGCTTACTTGATTGGTAGTACATTTTGCATAGGAGGGGGAAGATTGTGAATCCAATGTACTTTGAAATGGGCATCTAAGAGCAGCATTTGCTTTGTCAACTAGAATGTAACCTGCATGCTTTTTAATGATTGATACTTCAATTCATTCTCATCTATGGATATCCAGAACCGGTACATTATAGGTCCGCGTAAAACCAAATTGTAATATAGTATGTTATTTGAGAGCAGTTCAATTTTCTTTTACAAGTCAAATTTTATTATTGAGTTGTGAGCTACCATGCAATTACTTTCTCGAGTATATTTGGCTTCCTGCGAATGAAAGAAGATTTATGGAACTCAGGAGTCAAGTGTTTGTGCTTGTCTGGCTAGATTTTGTGTCAATCATATGATGTATTTCTCATACATAAACTACCTCATCTTCAAAGAAACACTGAAGAAATGGCATGACACAAAAGGAAAAACTTATAGCTCATGGGTCCCTTCATGGATTTGGGTGGTCCACTTTTCTTTATTGGCACTTAATTGTTAAATTTTGTTTGAAGATTTGTAGTGTGGAATAGAACCAGAAAAGTGAGAAAGGTTGAGGGATCACAACCCCAATCAATAACAAGTTATCAAAACTCAGTCATAAACGTGAAAGTTCAATACGTATCCAATTAGGAGCTACAAAGATATATGATTGGTAGCGATCTTGCCATTATGGTTATTGTAATTTTGGTGGTCTTCATTGGTTTGCCACACATAACACATCTTATCTAAGTTCATAAAAACAAAAGAAGACAACGAAAGCAAGAACAAGAATTTTAAACATGATAATTTTCTTAAGTAATGCATTGTATTTTATTTTTTTTCCATTTTCATATATATTTATTCAGAAATTGCTATTTGCTAATTTCATTTCATTGGCCAGATTGGAAGAGCTTTTGGACCAGAATTTGTGCTGAAGTTGTATTTATCGGGGGCAATTGTTGGCTCAATATTCTATTTAGTGAACAATGCCTTTATGGCGCTGTCATCAGAGGTACACAAATAATCCAAAGTGTTTCACTATTTACTACAGCATATTGAGAAGGTAACTCAAGTGAGGTAAATTTTCACTAATACCTTTACAGAATCACAAAAGCAGATGAGCAAGTATAGCTTTGGTTTGATTGCTAATATGCAAATTCTATACAAGCAAAACAATGAATAGTCCTGAACATTAGATGCCATGAAACAACCCGCCAGCCCAACGGTTTAAGGTCGTTACTGAGACCTACTGTAAACCTGGAGATCTTGTGTTCGATTCCTGTTAGATATACTTTGACTTAACCGATACTTATGGTTTGAGGGTGACTGCACTTACCCGCATGTTTTCCCTTAAGGGGGATCTAAAGGCGCCTACCTTGAGGGGGTTCCTTCATTAAACCCACCCACCCACCCCCCCGCTCCCAAAAAAATAAATAAAAAAAATAAATAAATAGATGCCATGAATGATTGGCAAAGGTCCAATTTTATTAGAAATATGTGTGGATTTCTACACGTGAATAAAATGTGTTGTATACTTGACTTGTCTTAAGAGTTTAAATGCATGTTCATTCATGAATCATCATTATGCTTGCTATTACATCCAGACTTTCTCGTTATGCTTGGTATTACATCCAGTGTTTTTTTTCCCTGATAAGTATATTACGTCTTTTTTGTTCTTGGAAGTATCGATGGTTGTTTAACATTCTGTTCGAGCCTATATACGACAATTCTTACTTTTTAGTACTAATGTCTGGCTTCTATTTGGTATGTAGAATGAACGAAACTGGAGCAAAAACCATTCAAGGATTCCAGGACTGGTATGCTACATTCATGTTTCTACTTCTGTTTGATTATCTGTAGTGGATTATTTGACTTGGTTTTTTTGTAAGATTTGGAGTGAAACTGTCATTCACTTCTAGTATTTTCACTTTATATTCCACTCATCCATAGCTCTCCTAGTTATTGTTTGTTCATTTTTTGAATGATTATGCATCCAGTATGGTAGTATCTTAAAGCAATTTAGTTACGGCTAGTTATCAATTACATAGAATAATGGGTCACTTTCCATATTTCATTTTATCTTCCTAATTTCCTTTTTTTCCTTTCTGTCTGATATAGTTGAGGGTATCTCAAAAACTTGTGTTCTGATCAATTTCGTTCCTGATTCTTTAACCCTGCTGTGGAATTTATTGCTATATTCTGGAAATAAGCATGATTTTGCACAAGGTTTCTTGTTTTTATTAACTTCATTATGTGCTCTAATCACTAAACATTGTTTTCAGGGTCTGCGTTCATTTGTTTTTTTATTATTTTAATCTTGCTTGTATATGATCAACTAGGGATTAGAGGAGAATATATTAGATTTAGTCTTGTGACTCTTGTTATGAAGTCAAATTCTTATCCTGCATTCTATGGGTAATCAAGCTAGCCATCAGTGAAACTTGATGACCTAATTTATCTGATTTGTAATTTTGCATCGGTTGTTCAGGGAGCAAGCGGAGCGGTGAATGCTATCATGCTGCTTGACATATTCCTCTTTCCAAAATCTACTCTCTATCTAGAATTCATCATACCAGTTCCTGCTATCTTGTTGGTAAGATTTATTCTATGTGACCATATCTAGAAAAAAGAGATCTTACTATTTAAGGCAAATTTGGCATTTTTTACAAAATAGTTTACTGAATTTCGTTGTAGGGTATCTTTCTAATTGGAAAAGATATGCTGAGAATATTAGAGGTATGATCTTTCCTTGAGTCTTATGTTCTTTTCCATGGATCACCGTGATGTTACCGTCATTATGATTCATTTTATGTTGTATACTGAAACCAGACATTAAAAAAAAAATGCAGCAGATTGAGCTTAGTTGACTATTGTCCTTTCAAGCCACTTGTATGGTCATCACTGTTTCTTCGCAGGATTTAACATAAAAAGAATATGGCTGAGAATAGGTGTTTGATGTGGCTGTAATTATGAACGTATAAATTATAACTGAAAACATGTAATATGGTTTCAAGCAGAAATTACAAATGTTTATTACAATTATAAGCTTATAGCCTCGTGCAATAGAATTTGTATTTGTTGATTTAGAACCAGAAGCTACAACCAGAACACTATTTGGATTTTTCTACTCTCTGCTTTGTTATAAGCTACAAGCTAGAATGGAATTTCTAACACCGACCCTCCTAGTGGGGCATTTTCATGAACCTTGAAATATTTCTTGAGTGTCACACTTCATCAGTTGGGTGAGAAACGTAGTGATCGTATACCCTGGGCAGTCTGCATATGTGTAATTCAATCCACACGGGCTCTCAAATAGGAATAATTTCATAGAAATCAATCGATATGTATTTTATTTTAACTTATGGTCCTGGGTTTTCGATTGTCGTTGCAACTAGTATCTTTTGTTGTTTCAGGGGGATAGTCAAATCTCAGGATCTGCTCATCTAGGGGGTGCTGTGGTTGCTGCCATAGCATGGGCCCGGATTAGGAAGAGACTTTTCTGAATTACAGGTTTTACATGCAAGTTTCTGACACTTTCGTAGTTTCATAGTTTGTTTGTAGTTTCTTTCTTTCCAAAGGTTGGTTCCTCACAAATCACAATAGGTTTTCTTTCTGGAGGTAAAATGAGGAGAGGTTGGGAGAGGTGCTAAATGAACATTCGTTTAACAACAATACAAGTAGTATTTGGAATTTCAGTCTTAAATCGATGCAAGTTGATTAACATAAGCTTATATTAATATATAGATTAATTATTTTTTGTATTCCCAAGAATCCCAACACAATTCTCCGATATTGAATGAAGGATTTCTTTCTTTCTGATCATGAAGTGAAGGCTTTCTTATGTTGCATGGACTTTTTTAAATGTATGAAGTGGTTGTGTTGGACAATCAGACACTTAGATAAGGGTATAAGATATACACTTCGACATTTTTAGTTAAATATTTTACTCAGATAACATATTTAGTAATTTGAGTTTAGAGCTATATATAAACACTAATATTATGCATATAAAATCTTGTAAGTACTATTTATTCTAGAAAATAAAAAAAATATATTAAAAGGTATAAATACTTTGTCGTGTACCAACATCTTTGACACGAGCATTAGATAAATTCGACACGAAAATTAATACCGGCACCCGAACTTGTACTCGAGTTCATTTAACATAAGAGCCACATTTTTGAAGAGTTTGAATAAAATAAAATAAATTGTAACTTGTGAATTCATTAATAGTAATTATATGAACTGAAACCCAGAGTTGGGTTTAAGCAAGCATGTTTTAGTTTTCATATACTTGGAAGCAAGAGCTGGGCAATAACTAATAAGCAATAGGGATAATTAAGTTTTAGGATATGGAAAGTCTTGAAATTAAAATTTATGAACTTCTCTTATTTTTTCATTTTAAATTACTATCCAATCATGATCACTCTCCCAATTACTATGGTCTGGCTGACTTGCAAAGAAGTTATTGTCTTCCATCTTTAGACGAGGGGCAAGGCCCAACTGGACAAGGGTTACAATCCCATGTGAAGAGGAGCAGGGTAGTGCTAATGTACCCTCAGGAGGAACCCTAATAACCAACTTTCAAATTTAGAGATACCACGCCTAAGCAAAATTTGTTTGACAGTTTTCTCTTTGCCAATTCACAGTATGGCTTGGGTTGGGTTGATTCATTCTTTATTTATGGGAAGGTACCAAAAATAATCTGTTACTTATGGCTCCTGCTTCAATGGGTTTTCATTTAGCTTTTTTGTTTTGCTAGCTTAAGGCCCTGTTTGGGATCACCTGGCTTTTTGACAAAAAAAAAAACCCAGCTTTTAAGCCATACCGTTTGGTTTTTCAAAAAAGTCAACCATTTTTTTCATGTATTTTTTAAGAAAAAAAAAGACTATATACATCCCAAACACCCTAACTTTTTAAAAATAAAATTACTACAATATCTTCAATTAAAAAAGTCTACACTCACAAAAATTAAAAAAATTGTGCAAATATTTCAAATGCTATAATTTAAAAGTAAAAAGTAAATGAATACTAGACATTCTAATCAAAAGCAAAAAAATTACTATAAAAAATTATTTTAAACAATATAAAATTTTTTATTTTAATTTTTTTTTCAAAAAAACTAAATATTTTAAAAATTAATTTTTTGTAGACATTCTAAATAGTCCCTAAGATCCGGTTAGTTAAAAACT
>JAULJZ010200261.1:0-19782 GCA_032270985.1 Heliamphora pulchella
ATACCATATATATCTTAAGGAATATATGCAAATATATAATAAGAGGCTAAACCTAACCCTAATCCCTAACCATAGCCACCGCCCCTCTCCTCTGTTTGATAATTAATTTTGCCTCCTTTGGAGAGAAAAGTGTGAGAAGAAATTAAGAGGAGAAAAAGTCTTCGATCGGAATCGGTGCCCACACACCGTGATCGTCGTAGTTCGTCCAGGACATACGTGAGAAGGTTGCAAGGTCGTCTTCAACGTATTCAGGACTTATTGAAACTTTTCGATAAGTTTCATAAAGGTATAATGCTATTTAGATTACCACTGTTATCGGTTTTTCATGATAAACGCACACGTCGTTTTTTACGGTCACGACGTCGGTTCAAATTTTTTTTTTCGCTCCAACAAGCTCAAAACCTCCGAAACATAATATGTTGAGATTTTCATCAAAATTCTCCATTTTCAAACAAAAACGATCGTTTTCAAGAATGCCCTTTGAAAATCATAAATCACATTTCATATGATGTACTAAACCAAGAAAAGCCAAAAAACATGCTTTTTAGCCAAAAAATCAAGGTTTAAACATAGATATGATATTTGATGCATTTTTTATCGGTGAAAAAGAATACAATTACATATAACACCCTAATACAGCTGCAGGATTTAGAATCCTACCTCGTTAGGTCAAAACCCGACACCTTGAAAATCGGGTCTCGTCGGAACGAGAATCAGACCGGATGATCGCAAAGCTAGCAGCGTGAATAACAGGGATCCACAAGCTGATCGTCGAATACTAGGCTCGGGCGGGTCAAGAATGTCGAGAGAAGGCAGAGAAAATGAAGAAAGATGCTTTTCTCCAAACATTACAGGGACTAGAATACATATAGGCACGCCAAAAACACTGTTCAGTCGACTGAAGTGCCTCGAGAAACACAAACAGCCACAGTTCAGTCGACCGAACTCAAAAAAGGTTGTTCAGTCGACCGAACATAGTTGTCCAGTCGACCGAACCTCAGGGTTTTTGACCTACTATTTTGTCTCAGATTTGGTGTTCTAAGGCCAACCCAAACAAGCCTAAACAAGGTTCGAGATAGCTTAATACACATCTATACATGCTGTTCCACAACCCAAAACATAAACCAAGCATCGATGATACATAAAATGAAGGAAAGACACGTCAACATTTATATATATCAAAATTAACAAGGTTCAGGGTCTCACATGACATCAGCTTTAAAACTACGCAATGACCCTATGGTGGACCAACTCCTAGCCATTCCTGTCATCTTCAACCATAGAGGTTACAGAAGAGTGCGCTTAGTATTATCATGAACAGAAATAAAGACAATTACCTAGTTAAAAATGAATGAAAAACACTTTATGAAAATAGTTCATCATACTTTCCACAAAAGCATAAAAACTGATGCATTCACTTTATCACGAAAATATCACAAGTCATATAGAACTTTCTTAATATGGCAAAAGTATCTTGGCTTAACCATCACAGTTTAATGTAACCACTTGTCCATAACCAAACTCAAACCCCCAACAGTGTCCAAGTAGTTGTTAACCTCATGATCGAGAGTTCCGACGGTACCGTAACCTCAATTGACAATGCACGGATAGCAACGTAATAGAATGAGACCCACTCTCCACCAAGCACGAATGGTATGTAGTATAACCTGGGACTCAGCCCAAAAACCTTTAAGGCAAAAATCCCAGCTCAACAGGAAACCTCCCCTATAGGGACAAATTAAAAATTCATTGTTGGATAACCTCCCTCATAATGGGATATAAAGGGTCAAAAACCCTTCTATTGACGGTCGCCACAACGAACATGGCGGTTGCCACTTTTGGAATAACTTGGACAACAAGTTATCTGTGGTTTAACAAAATTTCATTGGCTTGAAGGTTTCGGGTTCAAATACCGAGCTTGGATCATTTCTCGATGATCGAACTAAAGTACCATTCCACCTGTTTTCATCATCGGATTCATCTGAGATTAGGCGGGGTCAAATTGGGGTGTCGATAGTTGCCCCTTTTTGATATAATTTTCATAGCAACGTGTGAAGCAAGTTATATCAAAGATTCAGAGACAACATCCATTTGACCGAGCCATCAATCTTAGGCCAGGAACACACTAGCATGCATATGATGTTGGTCGTACTCGAATTTCCATCGAGCTACCTACGTACCCCTTTACTAGGGATCAGACCAAAACGTAGTTCATGGGGCAAAATGCAAAAATAATGTATGACAAGTATAGTGTAATGCAATGCGGGTTAGTTTAAGGTCATGAGGAGGACCGACGAGTCAGTTTAGGATCATGAGGAGGACTAACGAGTCAGTTTAGGATCATGAGGGGGACCGACGAGAAAAACATCAAATTAATTGGTCGAGTTAAAACCTAAAAATTCGGGACAAGGTGCAGGATAAAAATAATTAAAAGCCAAGTTACGGTTTAAAAATTAATTTTATTGGAAGAAAAATCACATAAAATTCTCTTGAAGTATTTTTGAAAAACACTCAAGATTTTCGAATTATTTTTGAAAAGCACAAAATTTTTTTATGTTTTCTGAAAATTATATTAGCTAGTAAAATAAAGAGAAAGTAACCTAAAAATACATGAATAATAATAATAAAGAAAACATACATTGAAAGCCCCAAATAGCCCCTTAAACCCTAAAACGTCGTTATAACAAACGGATATAAGGCCACCAACTTTGGAGTTGGCGGTCGCCATGATGGGAATGACGTGACTGTTAACATGCTGGCGACCGCCTGGACAGAACCCTTCTGACATGGCGGTCGCTGGATATAAACCCCTACGACATGGCGGTTGCCATGTGTCCGTTCAAGAACCTAGCGGTCGCCATAACCGAAGGTGGCGACCGCCACCTTCAAACGCGCATAAGGTCCTTTGAGGCGAGCGGATCAGGTTCATTTGCATCTCCTCACTCTCTCTCTAGCTCTCTCGCGCTCTCAAACTCTCTCCCTTCTCTTTCTTGCTCTCCTCTCTTTCTAGCTCTTGTTTCCTAACCTTTGATCTTTTCTCGCTTCTTCCTGCTTCTCACACGATGTTTACCCTACTTTTTGTGATCCCGTTCTTCTTCATGGCGGGCTAAGGCTATGGAGATGATGACCTTGGGGCACGACGGGGCCCCTCTGCTTCTGGGAGCTCTTCCATGGCGATTCTCGGGGGTACGTCTACTAGTCTTCCCGCTGGTGGGGTTACTTTCACACAGCCCACTGCTGCGATGGATACCCTTGTTCTCGAGGCAGAGCGTGCCTCCCATCGGGCTGCTGAGGAGGTACGGGCAGCTGCCGAGGCACAAACGGCAGCTGATGCTGCTGCTGAGGCCGCAATAGCTGACTTCTTGGACCCTGATGCTGGGGAGGGCCATCCAGCACCTTTTGATCCGCACACCTATGCTCCGGTTCCTCATCGCGTAGTTTCACGCGGGATGAGACGATACGAGCCTCCTACCGATGCTGTTGCTGTCGACATTCTACTGTGGGAGCCTGACCACCACATTTCTCGCCAGCGACCTTCGGATGCACCCTATCCTTACTGTTTTAAATACCAGAGCATGTTTTTTATGATATATCAAACGTAGATGCATGCCTTGGATCCCCATATGGTGATTTAATATGATGATGATGAATGATAATTTATTTTGATGTGTTGACGAATGATTTTGATGATGTGGATGATGATTGATGGGATTTGAACTTAGTTTAGGTACCTTTACAATGGAGATTAAAACAGTAAGGATACTAGGATTTGAACAAGTAATGAAAGGGGCAATTAAAAAATAAAACGTTTGATTTTTTTTTATTTTTAGGAAAAACATAAAAATTTAAGGGGGGGGGGGGGGGGGGGGGGGGAATTTTTTTTTTTGTGGGCATGAAAACTTAATGGGTGATTTTAAAAAAAACTAAAAATTAGAGACAATTTTGTCGAAAATTTCTAAAAATTTAGGGCAAATTTTTTTCAAAAACCACAGACTCTAGAAAACTAAAGGGGTATTTTTAATTTTTTAGAAATTCTTAGAAAATTTTGAAAAAATCCTAGAAAAAAGGGTAAATTTTTAAAGGAATCCTATAAATTTTAGAAAATTCTAGAAAATTAAGGAAAATTCTTCGAAAACTCCTAGAAAATTCTCAGAAAATCTTAGAAGATTAAGGAAATTTTTGGAAAATTTTAAAAAAATATTTTAGAAAATCTTAGAAAATTTAAGAAAAATTCTTTGAAAACTCCTAGAATATTTTTTAGAAAATTCTAGAAAATTTTGAAAAATCCTTGAAAACTTTTTAAGAAAATTTTTGAAAAATCCTAGAAAATTAAAAAAATTTTAAAAAATCCTAGGAAAATTTTAATTTTTTTTCTCAGTTTAGAAAATCAAAGAAAATTATTTAAAACTTTCAGAGAATCCTAGAACTTTGAGGAAAACTTTCAGAAGATTTTGAGGATAATTTTTGAAAATTTTTAGAAAATGCTAAAATTTTAGAAAACTGGAAAAATTTTAAGAAAATCCCGGCAATTTTTAGAAATTTTTTTTTGAAAATCCTAGAAATTTTTAGAAAAATCCAAAAAAATTTAAAAAAATTTTAAGAAAATCCTAAGAAAAATGGGCAAAACACAAATATTAAAGGAAAGATTTTTTTATTTTTCTTATATATATATTTTTAGATTTTTATTTTTTTTGATTTTTTTGATTTTTTTGTTGATTTTTATTAACACAAAAATGATAAAAATTTTGCCTGGCGCACCAGGACTTATGGTACCTAGTCTTCTAGGGCTTGGGGCTCCTAATCTTCTACCAGGATGTGCAAAAAAAATCAAAGAGTCGTCACTTACACACGAACCTAGGGTTAGGGAGATTTGCCTAGTTCACCAGGGCTTGAAAGAACGAAAGGGTCGTCACTTACACACAAACCTATGGTTAGGGAGATTTACCTGGTTTACCAGGGCTTGAAAGAACCGAAGGGTCGTTACTTATACACGAACTTAGGGTTAGGGTGCCTAGTTTTCTGGGGCTTGAAAGAACCGAAGGGTTGTCACTTACACACGAACCTAGGGTTAGGGGGATTTGCCTTGTTTACTAGGGCTTAAAAGAACCGAAGGGTCGTCACTTACACACGAACCTAGAGTCTTTTATTTCTTTTAGTTATCTGCTGCATATTTCATATGTTTAATCTGCTCTTTATATATCTTCTATTTGTCTTCTCTTTTCAGGCTGGTCACTATGTCCGTGGCTTCGGAGGTTCTGCCTCTGGAGAGGTGTTGGAGTGGGTATGATGCCCTCCCTGCTCCTAATCGAGCTTATATCGATGCCTCTAGCTTTGGTTGATTCATACTTTTGTTGGGTAGGACGAGCAATGACCGGGTCTGGCTGGCATCCCTGGCCGAGCGGTGGTGGGATACCACCAACACCTTCTATTTCACTACCTTCGAGGCAACTCTGACGCCTCTGGACTTCTCTATGATTACCGGCATTCGGGTTGGAGGAGATCCCATCCCATTTGATCCGGCCATCGCCCTCTCTGCTGACGCGCTGATGCACTTCCTCGGGGCCATTCCAGCACAGATAGATAGAGACCGGGTGCGATACACCTAGTTTTTTGAGCGGTTCAGACATTTTCAGTGCACCGAGCCCCATCATTTCGAGGGGGTCGCCCGGGGCTTTCTGATGTATATGTTCGGTACCTCCTTATTTTCGAACAAGGAGAATACCATCCATTTGCATTACCTGGGCACCCTGGCTCATCTTGATCGGGTCTCTTCATTTGATTGGGGAGGAGCAGCTCTCGCCACTCTCTATAGCTTCATGCGGACTTTGACCTGGTTCCCCCAGGAGCTCAGCATTGGGGGATACTGGAGGGTCTAGGAGGTACGATTTAGTTTCTGCAGTTCTCCATTCATTTCTGTTATCTGTTAGTGCTTGCTAACATCTTTTTCTTTGCAGTTGTGGATTTACGAGTTCCCGGGCTTTATGTCCCAGCAAACTCTGCGGCAGACCCTCTGATCATTCCCCGAGTGGCCCGGTGGTCCCGAGGCCTGAAGGGGAAGAAGGCTGGAGGGAAGGACATTGACCGATTTTGGGTATCACTGGACAGGCTGACCCCTGACTAGGTATCTTTATTT
This sequence comes from Heliamphora pulchella, assembly GCA_032270985.1. Classification (NCBI taxonomy): domain Eukaryota; kingdom Viridiplantae; phylum Streptophyta; class Magnoliopsida; order Ericales; family Sarraceniaceae; genus Heliamphora; species Heliamphora pulchella. Next base: position 6,134 of record JAULJZ010200261.1, read on the forward strand.
ACTGCTTACTATTCTATACACTGCTTTCTTTATTATACTACCTACTGCACTGTTCATTGCACTGTTCTTTGCACCGCATACTGTTCATCATACTGCACGGCTTACTGTTCTTCGCATTGTACTGTACTTTGAACTTCTGCAGGTCCGCTGGGATGTCTAGAGGGGTGTAGAGAATCGGGCTGACGTAGACCTGATGCGCAGTCGGGATATCACTTCTAGGCGGATCCTGCTAGAGGGTCCATTTGGATGAGAGTACTATCTAGGAGAGCGAGTGGATCGCCAGTCGCTCGGCCTGGATCACTTCCGAATCCCAGTGGTTCCTCCAGTTTGTATGCGCCGGACCGATCACCTTGGCTGGGTCGACCTACTCTTGGAGCTGGTGGGGACTTCAGCTGCTGAGCTGCTGGTGGCCGAGGGATATTACACCACCTAGGCCCGGGCGCATCTACTGGGTCCATTAGGACCTGGTCCGACTGCCCCAGCTGGCAGGAGGCGGAGACATATGTCGGAGGCTGCTGATGCCGGTGCTAATGCTGCTGCGGGAGCTGGAGCTGCTGCTACTGCTGCTGCTGCTGCTGCTGCTGGAGCAGCTGCTGGAGGAGCTAGGGCTGGGGCTGTTGAGGTACCTTGGATGGTGTCATCCTTCATTGCCGGGTATCCTTTTGATATCCCCATCCTGGTTCCTCCAGCCCCAGAGTTTCGGCTAGAGCATGCTTAGGTTTGACTCTCTTCTCACTATTTCCTTTTGGTCTTTCTTCATTCATAAACTGCTTAGTTCTGTATTATTTCTTGACAGACGGATCAAGCTTGGCTGGATTGTCTCATGCTGGTGGTGAGCGGCATGCGGACCCTTATTCGCCAGCAGGATGCTGCCTTACGTGCAGCTGGGGTTCCATTCGTTCCTTTGCCAGTGAGTATCTCTTTCTTGTGTTTTGTCATTATATTATGTACTTTATTCTTACTCTTGCTTCTCTTTTTCAGGCACCAGTAGCTGCCATTGGCGCAGTACCATCACTGGCTCCTGCTCAACCTTTTGCTCCAGTCCCATCTTTAGCACGAGGTCGTGGATCTTGTGCCACTTCTCGAGCATGTCCCCGAGGATCTATTTCATCATCTCGGAGCTGATCCAGGGTCGTATCTTCCTCCTCTGGCAGCGACGATGGTGACGACTTTGATAGACTCTTCGATGATGATAGCTCGGAGGAGGTCAGTCCTTCTTCCCGCCGAGTCCGCCCGAGGCACGAGTGAGAGAGAGAATCCCCCCCAATCACATTTATTTTCAGATACATTTAGACTTACTCTTTTTTCTTGGTTTTCACGGGCCTGTGTGCCCCAACTACATTTATGGGCCTACGTGCCCTTGTTTTCTGGTTATTGGGCCTGGGTGCCCCTGTCTGCATTTTGGTACATTCTCCTATTTTTTGATATATTTATGGGCCTCCCATTTTATCGCTTTATATTCATTTGCTTGAATGGTTTATTTTGTTCTTACTGCTTAAACTGTCGGAACTTACACAGACCATCAAAAACTGCAAACTGACATACTCCTGCCATGTTTATACCTGGTGGTCGCCACTATGTAACCTGGCGGTTTCCGCTTTCACAAGACTAACATGGCGGTTGCCACAACCCAATATGGGGGTCGCCTAGTCAAAGAGGTGATGTCACTGTACGGTGCTTTTTAGAGTTGGCAGTCGCCATCTTTAAGGTGGCGATCGCCACATTGAACGTACCTTTTGTCAAAATTTTATTTTTTTGCCTTTTCCTGCCTTACAAATACAGCCCTAGAATCCCCATTTTCTATTGTTTTTGCTCAGATGGCTAATCCCCTTTCTTCATGGATTGAGGCATTCTCTCATGTTGAACGTTTAAACTTCGTCCCTTTCAGTATCAACTCCTTATTTCCTCTCATGGCCATAAAGATTAACGGGCCTTTGCTGAAAGCAGCTCAGCTGTTGGACCCGCAATCCCACGTCTTCCGGTTCGACCTTGAAGAGCTTTACCCCACTGTGGAAGAGTTTGCTGCCATTTTGGATTTAGCCCGTCGAAGCTCCGTTGTGGTTCCCACTTTCTTTCTTTCAAGCCGTCACCAGGTGATACAGCTTTGTGGTCTATCTAGGATGGAGGCCTCTCTTCTGACATAGGATGGCTGTCTTGATATTCCCTGGATTATCGACAGATTCCATTCTACCGGTGACCTTAGTGACCTCGACTTTTAGCTGCGGCGACGTTATGCTCTTTGCTTCTGTCTTTTTACCCAGTATCTTCTTGTCCCTTTTGATGGGCAGGGTTAGCTGTGTATTAGTTGACATTGCTGGCCAGAAGTGGATGGAGAAGGACTTTGTATCACTTGTCCTAGCCGAGACACTGTTGGGTCTAGATGTCGTCTATCGTGGCGAGACCGCTACTTTTACTAGCAGTCCTTTACTTCTTTAGGTAAACTTCAATCTTTTATCAGACTTCTGTCATATTGTAAGGTTTTTCCTTCACTGTTCTAACTCTTGTTGCAGATCTGGTTGATGGAGAAGGTAAACCTTGTACAAAAACCACCTACTGATAGACACAGTGCTGCAGTTTTCCTTTACCGTCCCTGTTATCAGATATGTAACACCGAGACAGCCTGGCGACATTACTTCTCATCCCTGACTGGCTCAGATATTACTTGGCAGTGCCCCTGGTGGCGGATCCCTGCCATGACTCTGACTACCATGGATTACCCTGGTGTTCTATTGATTAGTCTGCGTCAGACTACTTTCTATTACCCCCATCGAATCATGCGATAGTTCGGTCGTAGTCAGATCATCTTTTCCAGTATTCAAGGCCGTCTATTCCCATCTACGCTGCGGGCTCCATTTCTAACACTGTATTAGGATGCCTGGCCTTCTCGTTCATGCATGGATATGCAAGAGTTGCAATGTCCCGATCTTTCTGATGAGTACAAGACGTGGCTGATGCAGGATCGGGAGAAGAAAGATAAGGAAGAAGGAAAACAAATAGCAAAAAGAAGAAGGATTTAAGAACTTTTGCTTTGTTTTTGAAAAATTTCACGGCTTTCCTTTTTGTTTGTAGAGTTTAGAATTTGCGTGCCCTCCCTTTAAATGCTTTGTAGCTCTAATTAAAGTAATAAAAAACTCCCACTTTATATTTAAGATGGTTCAAATTTATCCAAAGTTCTTATTATCAAAATTTTAAAAATTAATTTGCATCGGTCTTACTTAGATTCAAAGATGGTTAAAAGAAAAGAATGTGGCCGGACTTCTTAAAAGAAGCTGCCTACGTATCCCAAAAGAGATGGAATCAGGCCATAACGTACTTCAGGCTTGGTTTATTCTCGGGTATTAACACTCTCCTTTTGTGGTGTCCTAACTTTTGCCAAGGTCGCCCTTTCGGGTTTTCGGCATTGCGAGCTGTTCTAACTTTTGCCTGAGTTGCATTTTCGATTTTCAACTTAGCGAGCTTTTCTTTTATCTTTATTTTTACCTCAGGAATAGTAATTTTTGAGCTGATCGAGATTTACTAGAGTGGAGAACACATTGCCATCCAAATCCATAATGATGACTGCACCACCAGTCATGTTGGTCTTGATGAGAAACGGTCTGGACCAGTTTGGCTTGAATTTGCCTCTCGGGTCAAAAATAGGAGCTCTGATTTCCTTAAGGACCAAATCCCCTTCTCTGAGATCCCAGGTCTTGACTTTTTTTATTAAACGCTCAAGCTATCCTCCTCTGATATCCTTGTACATGAAACAGGGCCTGTAGACTTCTTTCATCAATTAAGAGCAACTCTTCCATCTGGTTCCTTTGCCATTCTACTTCTGAAATATTGGCTTCGGCCACCACTCTATGCAAAGGGATTTCCACCTCAATGGGAAGTACAGCTTCCATCCCACACACTAAAGAGTATGGCGTAGCTCCAGTTGAAGTTCTAATCGACGTTCGGTATCCCCAAAGTGCAAATGGTAGATGCTCCGGCCAATCCTTATGTGAGTTGATTGTCTTTTATATAATCTTCTTGATGTTCTTGTTTGCTGCCTCAACCGCTCCATTGGTCTGCAGCCGGTATGGTGAGAACTTGTGGGCCACTATTCGGTACTCTTCGAAAAGATCCAGGACGTCTCATTGGAAATGCGAGCCAGTATCTGAGATAATTTCATGGGGGACCCTGTACCGATAGATGATGTTCTTCTTGATGAACTTAGCAACATGAGAGGCCTTTAATGCCGAGTAGGGGCTGCTTCCACCCACTTGGTAAAGTAGTCAATGGCCACTAAAATGAACTCGTGCCCATTTGACGCCTTCGGTGTTACCTTACCGATCACATCAATGCCCCATACTGAGAAAGGCCATGGTGACGTCAGGTTATATAATTGGGATGGGGGAACGTGCATGAGATTTGCGTGAATTTGACATTTGTGGCCCCTCCGCACGAATTGTATTCAGTCTGTCTCCATTGTCATCCAAAAGTACCCTTATCGCAGGATCTTTTTGGCTAACATATTTTCGCTCATGTGTGGCCCACAAACTCCCACATGGATTTCTTTCATCAGTTCTTGACCTTCTTCATTGTTGACACACAGTTTATTGACGCCAGAATGCCCTCGTTTGTATCGTCTTCCACCGCAAATGGCAAACTGTGCAGATAATCGTCGTATTGTTCTCTTGTCCTTTTTGCTAGCAAACTTGGGATATTCTCCTTTCTCCACGAAGTTCTGGATGTCAAAATACCATGGAAGGTCATTAGTGCTTTTCTCGATTGCGGCCGTCGTCTCGTATGCTGGCTTTCTCTTCTATTCAATTATCAAAGGCCTCATTCAAACTCCTAGTGCATCGGTAAACTTGTTCTGTAGTCTCATTCGGCAAACTTCTCGATTGCGGCCGTCGTCTCGTATGCTGGCTTTCTCTTCTATTCAATTATCAAAGGCCTCATTCGGACTCCTAGTATGTCAATCATGGATGCTAGGGTGGCCAGTGCGTCGGCAAACTTGTTCTGTAGTCTTGGCACGTGGGTAAAGATCACTGATTCGAAACACGGTATCAGTTTCTCTAGTTCTTGGTGATAGAGAATCAAGGTTAGGTCCCTGACCTTCCATTCTCCTCTCGCTTGTGAAACCACCAGTGCCGAATCTCTAATGACTTCCAGCTTTCTTGCCCCTATTTCTAAGGCTGCTTCCATTCCAGCTAAACATGCTTCATACTCTACTTGATTGTTGGTTACTTCAAAATTGAGCTTTAGAGACAAAGGGACGTGTGATTCGTCAGGAGTGATAAGAAGGACTCCTATTCCGTAGCCATATTGATTGGATGCGCCATCAAAATATAGAGTCCACTTTTCATCCCTGACTTTCATCAGTTGTTCGTCAAGAAACTGGAACTCTGTGTCTTCACCTCTTTCAACTGGTTAGTTGGCCAGAAATTCTGCCACTGCTCTACCCTTTACTGACTTTCGGGTGACATATCTGAGGTTGAATTCTGATAACAACAGCAACCATCGAGCCAGTCTTCCTGTCAATGTCGGCTTTTCAAACAGGTACCTCAACGGGTCCATCCGAGAGATGATATTCACTGTGAAAGATAGCATGTAATGCCTCAGTTTTTGGGAAGCCCAAACCAAGGCCCAACATGTCTTTTCCAGTGGTGTGTATCGTATCTCTGATCCCATCATCTTTTTGCTTAAGTAGTAGACAGCCTTTTCGATTTCAGTTTCACCCTCTTGCGCCAGCATACATCCTATAGCCGAGTCAGTCACTAACAGATAGAGAATCAGTGGCCTATCAGGTTAGAAGGAGCTAGAACAGGTGAATTTTGCAGATACTATTGTACGGCATCAAAGGCGTCTTGGCATTTTTGATCTCATTCAAACTCGACTCCTTTCTTTAACAGACGAAAGAGCGGCTCACAGGTAGTTGTCAATTTTGTGATGAACCGACTGATAAATTGTATTTTACCCAGAAAGCCCCTAACTTCTCGCTCGGTCTTCGGAGGAGGGATTTCCAAAATTACCTTAATCTTTGAAGGGTTAACTTCAATGCCTCGTTGTGTGATCATAAACCCGAGCATCTTTCTGGCAATAACTCCAAAGGCATATTTTTGTGGATTGAGCCGCATCTTGTATTTTTGAATCATTTCAAAGAACTTTCGCAGCGCTGTGATGTGGCCATCCTGATCCTTAGATTTGACTATCATGTCATTTACGTATACCTCGACCTCCTTATGTATCATGTCATGCAGTAAGTCCAAACGGCATTACACGATAACTTCAAGTAGTGGCATCTCTCTGATAGGTTGCCCCTGCATTCTTCAAACCAAACGGCATTACACGATAACAATAGGTGCCCTATGGTGTAGTAAAGGTCGTCTTTTCTCTGTCCTCGAGATCCATGAGAATTTGATTGTACCCAGAGAAGCCATCCAGGAATGACAGCAAGGCGTGCCCCGCTGTATTGTCTATTAAGAAGTCGATATGTGGCAGTGGAAAATCGTCCTTTGGGCTAGCCTTGTTGAGGTCCCAAAAATCCACGCAGACTCAAATACGTCTGTCCTTTTTTAAAATCGGCATGATGTTGGCTACCCATTTCGGATACTCAGTTACCATGAGGAATCCTGCATTGATCTGTTTGGCAACTTCCTCTTTGATCATCAAAGCCCATTCTGGCCGGATTCGTCTTAATTTTTGTTTGACTAGTTTCGCGTCAGGGTATAAGGGGATATTGTGCTGGACAATGTCAGGAACAATTCCGGGCATATACTCATAAGACCATGCAAATACATCATTGAATTCTTTTAATAAAGTTATTAATTGTTTTTGTTCAACTAAGGATAAAGGAGAACCAATTTGAATATTTTGCGGATTATTCTCATTACCCAAATTTATTGACAAAGTTTCTTCAATAATTGGTTGGGCATGCATTTCTTCTTCTCTTTTTATTAAAATTTTTATTTTTTCGGGGATATCCCCGTCGAATTCAAATTCGTCGAAAAGTGTATGAAATAAATCAAATAAAGCAGAGTAACCGGAAATTTTGTTCATTTCATTAAAAGAAGAGGGAATTACAAACTCGAAAGTAAAAGCAGGGAGAGGAGCATCAATAGACGCGCCCTCGTCTACAGACTCTTACTCAAACTTGGACTCAGGATAGACATCCTGCACATTACAAAACTCGATGGTCCAATTCTTTACTTCTTTTGCAGCTGCATCAACAATTAGTCTGGAGCAGTCAGTTGGTGTGCTGAAGCTCATCATGAAGTAGTCCGGGTCAGTCACCTACAGCTGAGCCATCTTCTCATTAAAAAGTATTCCCAAGTCGTTACCGTTCAATCTGTCAGCCAAGTCATCCTCTTGAATCTTTTCCCCTTTTTCTTCCCCTTTCACTATCTCTTCCTCTTTTGTGTCAGACAACTGATGGCCGAAAAAGATCTCCAACCCTGGTAGCTTTTGATTGGTTTCTTCGTTGATCCATGGCTCTAGAAAGACGTAATACGGGAAATCTTTCCCTTCTTTGACAAAGTTCCCATTGAGCATTCCTGAATAATTAGCCTTCCTTCCCCTCTTAGGCCCTTCCAAATCTTCTTCTGTTGGCTCATACCCAAGACCAAAACGGTGCGAAGTTGGCAATACCTGAACGGGTTTCGGGATTCCCTGCTACTTACGTCCTAATCCCATACCAGGGAAAAAGGACATTTTTGTCATCATTGTTAAGCCCGCGGGTTGATGTACATTTCCTCCTCATTCAACAGCATCTATACAACCTGGGTTTCATCGAACTGAAAGCCACTGAGCGATACATCACCTTCACCATGCTGTACTTCAAACAGAGTTGAGCCCTCTCCTCCTCTTGGGGGATGAATGTTGTCTTCTCCATGAATAGTTAGAACTGCCCAATTCCTTATCAGTTTCAGTTTCTAATGGAGAGTCGATGGTACAGCCTGAACACTTGGGTCATTCAGTCAGGGTCTTCCCAATAACAAGTTGAAAGATGCCGGTACATCTAGTATATGGAACTTGACCGATGTTTTCAAGAGCCCTACTGATATCGCAAATGACACCAGCCCCAGTACGTCCCTCCTTGTGTTGTCATAAGCCCAGACTCCATGATTGCTCGGTATGAAATGCTCTATCTTGAGTCCTAAACATAGTACTACTCTGAGCAGACATACATTTAATGCAGACTCGTTATCGATAAAAGTCATAGGGACCCATTTGTCAAGGCACTTAACAGCAATATGCAGTGCTTTGTTGTGATTCCTTCCCTCTGCTGGCAGATCTTTATCGAAAAAAGAAATGATTTTTGGTTCTACCGCCGGCAAAATAAGTCCAATCAGTTGCTCTGGGGTGACCTCTATCGGAACGCTGGCTTTATTCAAAGCCTTTAGCATAGCTTGTCTGTGTTTATGCGAGGCCATCAGTAGCCCCCAAATGCTGATATTAGCTTGCGTCTTCTTTAACTGTTTTAGCACTGCATCATCCTCTTCTTCATGTTCTTTTTCCTTCCCTTTTCCACTTGGTTGCCCCTTTTCCAACTGGGCTGGCTTGAAATGCCGCCCACTTCTGGTCAGATGTTACATCTCCTCCTCGAGATCCCATAATCCTGTTATTGTGTTGCTGGTCTGTCATACCTTGTTCACAAGAGTAGAGCTTTTGAATGCCCATAAATCGCCTAAATCACCGATTGCTATTCTTCCCCTTCTCTCCTCATCATCTTCGATAGCCCATGTATTATCAACTTCCTCCCAGATGTCTTCTTCGATAAAATCTACTTGTTGTTCCCGAGCGGCCCAAAAATCGATCCACTCCACCCCGTCTGATTTCAGCACAACCCTTACCAGTGAATAGGAATGCATTTCATCCGCATATACTTCTTTCTCAAAAAGTTAGGGGAGAGTGATGCCATCAAGCACGTGGCCAAACCCATAAGGTCGGGCCGGGTAATCCAACGGCCAATTGTCTTCCTCGTCGTGCTCCTCTTCTTCCAGTTGGATAGCTGGGAATGCTGTCTGATACCACTCCCAAGCACCATCATTCCATTCCTCCATTCGGTCTCGATCACTTCTAATCATGATAAATGAACATGCTATATGATCCTTAGTTATCGAACCCTGAGGGAACGACAGGTATGCTGAACATATATATCAGCTCGAATCTTCTGATTTCCCCAGAGTTATGCAGTTTACCCCTGACTACTTAGCATGGTTTGGTAGGGGATTAGTTGTGACGTTCGGTTTTGGAGTAGTGGATGGAGGAGGGATCACTTTGTTATCAATGAGATTCTAGATCTCATGACGTAGCTTCATACATCTATCAGTCAAATGCCCGTGATCTTGGTGGAAGGTGCAGTATTGATAAGCATTAAATCTTGGTGGTAGGGGATCGGGTACAGGCATGGGGTCCAATGGCATGATAAGCCATTTCTCGATGAGTTAACTCAGGGTGGTGGATAAAGAAATGTTGAGGGGAGTGAAGACTCTCCTCGGCCTTTGTTGCTGTTGGCCATTATCTGACTGTTAGGTATTATTGGATGGCTGGGCAGAAGAAGACGGGTTCAGCAGGTTTACCTCGTTCGAGCGAGACATGAGGTTGGTGGTGGCAGTTTGATTTTGGTTGTTTGCTCGGAATATCCTCCTTGGTTTTTGGTTAGGTTTGTCTTTTTCGATATCCCCAGATTGAATTGCATCTTTTATCTGGACCCCAGCATCAAACAATTGCTCAAATGTAGAAAGTGGCTAAGTGATAAGATACCGCTTCAGTGGAGATCACAGATTCTTAACCACAATTCTCACTTGCTCTTTTTCAGAGGACCGGTTTGTCATCTTGGCTGCCTTACCCCTCTCTCGGGTCAGGAAATCAACAAAAGACTTCTGGTTCTCCTGTCGAGTTGTCTCGAGCTCTCTGGTGGTGACATCTAGTTAGACATGTAGCTGTACTGACTGACAAATACCGTAGCTATGTCCTCCCAAATTTTAGTCTTTGCTACATCGAGGGAGAGGAACCATTTTTGGGCTGCTCCAGAAAGAGATCGGTGAGAGAGTTAAGCCTTCAACTGGTCATCAATTTTCATTGGCGACGGGTTACCAACATACATTCGGAGATGAATTCTGGGATCTCCGGTTCCATCAAACTTCTCCATATCTGGCATTTTAAACTTTTTTGGTAGCTTAGCATCTGGGAACAAACATAGCCCTCCCACATCTAGCATGTATTCTTCAATCTCTTTGGCCTTTCTTAGGACCTTCTCCATTTGGTTGATTTTCTCAACCAATGCAGATGCTCTAGACTGAGCAGTGTTTTCCTCCTCAACTATCACTTGTCGAGGGTTCCGTGGTGGTGGTGGAACAACTTGCGGTCCATCAGGGACTTGATTGTCATCCTAAAATTTTTTGGGATTCTCATTTGTGTCCTCCGACTGTCCATTCACAACGGGCATACGGGCTTGAATTGCCCGAATTTGCGCCTGACACTGATTTTGAGCTTCGGTCTGCTGCTCCATAGCTCTTTGTATCTCAGCAATGGCTCTCAATAGAGTTGTCAAGTTCACCTCATTCTCTACGATTTTAGCTGGCTTAGTTGGCTGTTCAGATACCCTACAAAGTCTGCCCGTCATTGACCTTGCCCAGACATGTGTCGACTGTGCTCTTCTCGGCTCAATGATCTAGACCCGAAGAAAACCTGGATCCCAAAAATAGAATAACCAGTATCAAACACTACCCGGATGAGAATTCTGATGATAGATAGAAAACATCCCAGATACCCGAAATAGCAAATCATAAGCAGATAATCACGGAGGCTATAACAATGCCCCTGTCGGGCTCATACTGGCAGCATAACAACTGAACAGGCTTAACTAAACTCGGGTGAAGAAATGGGAAGCACTCTGGCAAGAAAAGAGAGCTAGGCTGAGAGGACCGATTTGACCTAAAAATTCTAAGGAAAAACAGGCAACATAACGGTAAGAAATTAGCTTATGTGGGTAAAATAAGAATCTAAAGGAAACGAGCCTAAACAAAGGCGGGGGTATGGAACCAACAATCTGAAAATAACCCGAAAGAGAGAGAAACCACCCTAAAGGCTTCAAAACAAAACACGGACATGACCTCGAGAAGAAAACTTTTGGCATGAAAACCAAACATGGTAAAGAGCAAAATCCGGGTAAGAAACCCAAAGGAAATACTAACCTAAACAAAGGATGGGACCCAGAAGAGGAACTAGCTTAAGCCCGAACAAACAATTCTAACAATACGCAATCAAAACATACAATTTAAGAAAACACATAATCCTACTTGGGTTAGCAGTACCTAATGGAGAGTTCTAAGTTTACTATATGCAAAAGGACAGTTTTGGTCAATCAAACAAGGTACCTTCATAATAGAGCCGGGTATATACCTCCCATGCTTGGAGTGGCGCAGAACATGGTCAAACAGTACACCCGAGCTCTTTTACCGCACCTATGATAGCGTACAGTCAATAAGGGTTGCCCGTCTTCCTGATAATCCCCGAAAAGGATGAACGTTCAGGGCATTAGGTCGACCAGGCAGGGGGATTTTGAAGAACAATGCATATGCATGCGAAAATATAAATAAAAAATTCTTATTAAGAATCAATGATGTTTTCAAATCTAGCCCTCTAATTTTATTTTATAAACTAGTCCCCAGTAGAGTTGCCAGAAAATACTGTGGCGTTAGAATTTAGGGATTTTAAAAATGTTTCAAAAATATGAGAATTCAAAGATGTTTGGAAAATATTTTAACACCTTGATAACCAAATTTTGAAAATCCCTTTTTATTGGAAATAGAGTCGCTACTTAGTTTTTGAGAAAAACTAAGAAAAACAAAAATGGCTACTGATCTTAAAGCGTTTAACCAGAGAAAGAGGGTTCGGGAGCTAAGGTACGAATCGAGAAAGGTGTTAGGCACCCCGTTCGCCCATCCATAAGGTTGGTCTCTACTAATCAATATTGGTTCTTTAATAAAATTTTTCAAATGCATGCAAATAAAAAAAATGGAGGCAAAGAGGGAACATCGAAAATCAAATATGAAAAATACATAACATGCGTATATAGAACGCCAAATAAAGCAAATATCAAAATAAAAATTCTAAGTCCTATGGCATATAATTTCTAACTGAAGGATACATGGAACACTCCCACATGCAATTTTATCAAAATAATCTAAACTAGCTTAATTCAAATAAAAGAGTAAAAATAGGCTAAAGATATTAAAATTACTTAAACATAATTTGCTACATAATAAGCTAAACTACTTTAAACATGTATTTAAAAAAATAACCAAAACAAGCATAACATTCATTCAGAAAGAAAAATATGAACATGATAAGTACTAAAAAAATGAAAGATGTACAAGAATTTTATGTTTTAAAAGAAAGAAAATCTACTAACAAAAGAAACAAAATAAAGGTATTTTAACAAAAGAGAGTTTGAGAAGAAAAAGAAAATGAAGAAGTAGTTTGTAAAGGAAAAAGGATGCCAAATGAAAAAGGTTCGAAAATACTACTAAAAGAGAAACTAACTATTTACATTTTATGAAAATGAAAGGAAAAGAAAAGAAAAGAGAAGAAAGCAAAAGAAATAAAAAGGTAGGATTTTTACTATTTATAAAGAAAATTATAATGCCATTTAAATGTGATAATTAACTTAAAAGTTTTTTTTGTAGTTTTTGGGTTTAACAGAATAAAAGAAACTCGCCATGAGGAAAATAGGACTACATAAAAAAAAAGAAAGAAAAAGAGAAAGTGAAGCTTTATAAAAAAAATAAACACTACTATTAAAAGAAAAGTACAATAGAAAATAAATACTTGAAAATGAGTATTAAGCTAATATTAAGAAAGGAAGGTAATGTTAGCATTAAATGAAAAGAAAAGGAAATGAGAAATTAAAATTAAACTATATTACAAGAAACATAAAAGAAAAGACATACTAGTATTAAATTGAAGATTGAAAGAATACTAAATAGAACCAAGAGAATAAAGTGCTTAGAAAAAAAAAAGGATTACACTAATATTAAAAGAAAAAAAAAGATAGAAAAGGAACATTAAGCTAAAAATGAAATGGAACATTAAAAAGAAAATTAATGTTACATTGAGAGAAAAAGAAAGTAAGCAATACTACAAGGAGAAAAAAAAATATAAATGCTAGAAAAAAAATATTAAACTAATATTACAAGAAAAGAAAATAATTCATTGAAAGGAAATTACATTAGTGCTAAAAGAAAAGAAACCTTAAACTAAAAGGGATGTTAGTATTAAAGAAGAGAAAAAGAAATAACAACATTAAATTAACTATTAACTAATCTAGAAAAGAAAGAAAAAAGAAAGAAATAAAATACTAACAAAGGAAACATTAAGTTAAAATTAGAAGAAAAATTATTATTAAATAGGTGCAATATTGACAATTACAACTATTTTTATGTAAGTGCTTTTTGTTTTATTATAACAATAACGACATTATTTAGTCGTATTGTCAAATCATAATAGTACTAATTGATGAATTAATAACGAGTAAACAAATAAGTAAAGCAAGCAAGCTAAGTAAGCTAAGTAAGCTAAAGATTGAATTCAAATATAAATGAAGCAATTATAAGCAATGCAATAACGTAATCAAAGTGAAATGATCAAATTAACCCGGTCACTCTAAAGAGGTAGAA
>JAULJZ010200272.1:0-19781 GCA_032270985.1 Heliamphora pulchella
AAGAGGTATTCTTCTAAATTAACTTTGGTTGCACGGGTTTTATTTTGATTGTTCTTCGTCAAAAGTTTTATCTGGAGCCCGTTTCAGTGTTTGCCCGTCCAGTTAATTTTTTATCAAAAATCGTTTTACAAAAATAAAGATCTTGGTAGTATTGCCTCCAATAGGTTTCTGACTGGGTTCTGTTGCTCAATATCACCGGATTGGATTGCGTCTTCTATCTGAATCCCAGCATCAAATAACTGCTCGAATGTGGAGAGCGGTTGTGTAATCAGATAACGTTTCAGGGGGGGTTGTAGATTCTTTACTACGATCCGGACTTGCTCCTTTTCAAAGGGCATGTTTGTTATCTTTACAGCTTTAGCCCTCCAACGGGTCAGAAAGTCAACAAAAGATTCCCGATTTTCTTGCCGGGTTGTCTCAAGCTCTCGAGTAGTAATGTCCAGTTGGGTATTGTAACTATACTGGCTGATGAAAACTATTGCAATGTCTTCCCACGTTCTGGTTTTAGCTACATCAAGGGAGAAGAACCATTTTTGGGCTGCCCCAGACAGAGATCAATGAAAGAGCTGAGCCTTCAATTGGTCATCAATCCCCATTGGCGACAGGGTACCAACATACATTCGGAGATGAATTCTGGGATCTCCGATTTCGTCAAATTTTTCCATGTCTGGCATTTTGAACTTTTCTGGCAATTTTGCATATAAGAACAGGTAGAGTCCCTCCACATCGAGCATGTATTCCTCGACCCCTTTGGCTTTTCTTAGGACCTTTTCCATCCTGCCAATCTTCTCAATCAGTGCAGATTCTTTAGACTGCGCAGTGTTTTCTTTCTCAACTATCACCTGACGAGGGTTCCGTAGGGGTGGTGGGACAACTTGTGGTCCATCGGGGACTTAGTTGTCGTCCCAAAAGTCTTCTCCATTGTCGTTTGCCTCATCTGGTTGTCCGTTCGCAATAGGGATACGGGCCTGAATTGCCCGAATCTGTGCCTGGCATTGCACTTGAGCCTGGGTCTGTTGCTCTACGGCTCTCTGTATATCAGTAATCGCCCTCATTAGGGCTGCTAGATTCATCTCGTTTTCTACCATTTCAGCTGACTCTGCCGGCCGTTCAGATATCCTACAATGTCTTCCTATCACTGATCTTTCCCAGACACGCATTGATTATACTTTTCTTGGCTCAACCGTAATCCAACGGAGAAACCTAGATCCCAGAAGTGAAATGACCAGTATTAGACACTTCCCGGGCAAGTATTCTTGACTGCAGATAACAGATATCTCGAACTCCTAGATCCATAGATCATGAGCAGATAACCATGGAAACTATAACAATGCCCCTGTCGGGCTCATATTGGCAGCACAACAACAGGATGACTCAAAAACCACTACGATGGCTGAAAAAGGGATCAACTAAAATCTAGGGGTAAGGTTTGCCTAAAGACGAGCAGCATTTTAGCAAGAAAACAAAGCTATGCTCACCGGACTGGCTCGATCCAAACATTTTAAGGAAAAATAGGTAGCATGACAGTAGGAAAATAACTCTCACGGGTACGACAAGGGTTTGAAAGAAACGAGTCAGGAAAAAAAAAGGGAAACCAATGACCCGGAAAGATCCTAGAGGGTAAAAAAACCTCCCTAGAAGTATTAAAACAAAACACAGGCATGACCCCGGGAAGAAAACTACGACAAGAAAAACCGAAAGTGGTGAGAAACAAAACTTAGGTAAGAGCCCGGAGGAAAAGCTAGCCTAAGCAAAGGATCACAGAAAACCCAGGTCAAACCCGGAGAAAGAACTAGCATAAACTTGATCAAGACAATCCTAACAATATACAAACAAAACATACAATGAAGAAAAACACATGGTCCTACTAGGGTTAGCAACACCTAATTGGGGGGTTCTAAGTTCACTATATGCAAAAGGCCAATTTTGGTCAATCAAACAGGGTACCTTCTGAATAGAGTCGGGTATATACCTCCCATGCAAAACATGGTGAAACAGTGCGCCCGAACTCTTTTACTGCACCTATGATAGCGTACAGTCAGCAAGGGTTGCCCGTCTCCCCAACAATCCCTGAAATAGATTAACGTTCAAGGCATCAGGTCGACTAGGCAGGGGGGATTTGAAAAACAATACATATGCATGCAAAAATGCAAATGAGAAATTCTGATTAAGGACCAATGAGATTTTCAAGTCTAGCTCTCTTATTTGATTTTAGAAACCAGTCCCCAACAAAGTCGCCAGAAAATACTGTGGCGTTGGGATTTAGTGGTCAAAAATTAGGGAATTCAAAGATGTTTACAAAAATATTTTAACACCTTGAAAACTAAATTTTGAAAACCCTTTTATCAAAATGGAGTCGCCACTTAGTTTTTGAGAAAAACTAAGAAAAACAAAAATGGCTACTGATATTTGAAAACGTAAATCAGAGAAAAAGGATTCGGAAGCTAATGTACGAATCGAAAAATGTATTAGGCACCCCGTTCCCCCAACCATCAGGTTGGCCTCTATTAATCATCATTGGTTCTTTAATAGAATTTGTCAAATGCATGCAAATAAAAAAAATAGAGGTAAAAAGAGAACATTCAAAATCAAGTATAGAAAATACATAAGATATGTACAAAACACTCCAAAATAAGTAAGTGTTAAAAGAAAATTCATAAATCTTACGGTATGTAATTTCTATCTAAAGGATTCATGGAACACACCCGCATGTAATTTTCATAAAAATAACCTAAACTAGCATGGTTAAAAAAAATACAAAGGGTTGTTAAAATTACCTAACCATGATCTGTTATAAAAATAAGCTAAATTATATTTAAGTATAACACTAAGCTAACATGCATATCCTTAAACTATCAAAAGTATAACCAAAATGAAAGCATGTGAAATTTCTATTTTAAAGGAAGAATTTTACTATCAAAGGAATTAAACTTAAAGATTTAGAAATGATAAAGAAAAATATTGTAAAAGAGAATTGTGCTAAAATGATGAGGTTAGAAAGATGTTATTAGACCATTAAAAGGAAAAATTCAACTATTTACATTTTATGTTTCAAAAGAGACAAAAGAAAATAAGAGAAAAAGAAAACAAAATCGAAGAAAATTACTATTTAAAGATTTTTATGATTTTTGGATTTAACAAAAGAAAAGAAAAATAAAATAGGTATCATAAAAAGAAAATAAAATCATAGAAAGAAAATAGAACTTTATAGAAAAATTAATATTAAGAAGGAAATGTTAAATGGAACTTTACAAGAAAATTAAAACTAATAGTAAGGGAAAATAGAGTACTATATTACAAGAAAAATAAAGCAACAACAAAAATAAAATAAAATACTAGAAAAGAAAATTACACTACTATTGGAAAAAAAAAAAGAAGAAGAAATAGAGAATTAAAAAAACTAGAAAAGAAATATTAAATTAAAAAGGAAATAAAATAGAGCATTAAATTGACATTACTAGAAAATACAAGAAAATGAAGATAAATGCTAATGAAGAAAATTAACTAATGCTCGAAAGATAAAAGAAATTAAAGATAACTATTTAACTTAAATGTAAAATGTAGTATTAATTACTACATTTACTTAAATATAAGTGTATTATTATAACAATTAATAACAATATTAAGTTGTAATTGTCAAAATATGTGAGCACTAATTAATGATTTGATTAAAATAAACTCAAATAAGTAAGCTAAACGAAAGAAATGTTAGAACATAAATGGGGCAATTAATAAGTAAAGTAAGAGCATAATTAAAAGGAAATGTATGAATTGAAATTAAAATTTTAATCCGATCACTCCAAAGGAGAAGAATTAGAGTTAGAAAAACCAGGGGTAGAATCCTCACATCGGGAATGTACTCCAATGGGTCAATCCTCGGGTGGTGATCCAAGCAATGTAGGCTTCAATGTAGGTGTCGAAGGTTCGGGACTCGGTATCTTGGTAGGAATTCGGCGTCGGGGCTCGGGATTGCTCGATGTATCAACAGAGTCTCTCTCACTCCAAATTCGTACTGAAAACGTACGCTGGGGTACGGTATTTATAGATTTCTTCAGCCAATGACATGCTGCAACGTTTTTAGACACGTTAGGCCATTTGGAGTTGGCGGCCGCAACAATATGTGTTGGCAGCCGCCATGTTTAAGTTGGCGGTCGCCATGTAGGAAAAGGTTTCACAAGGTTCTATTGACGGTCGCCACAATGGAGTTGGCGGTCGCCATGTTTGGGAATTGCTTGGACAACAAGTTATTGGTTTTGAAGGTTTTTTATGGTTAAAATTCAAATTATGAGCTTGGATCACTTCTCGGGGATCAAACTGAAGCACTTGTTTTACCTATTTTCATCATCGAATTCACCTAAGATTGGGTGGGGTCAAATCGGGGTGTCTACAGGTACAGTAGGCAAATTTTGCACGTCCTAGTAAAAGACTAGGAATCCTAAGCCCTGGTGCCCCAAGAAAATTCTCTTAACCCTAGGTTCGTGTGTAAGAGGCGATCGTTTAGTTTTTGCACGTCCTAGACTAGGAACCATAAGTCCTGGTGTGCCAGGCAACTCTCTATCTTTTTGTGATTATCATTCTTCCCAAATATATATATATATATATGACAAAAAAATTTAATTTCCTAAGAATTTTTGTAAATTTTCCAAAATTTGTCCTAATTTTCTAAAATTGTCCAAGATTTCTATGATTTTCTACAAAAAGTTTCCAAAATTTTTCCTAAAATTGTCCAAACTTTCCAGGATTTTCTAGAAATTTTTCTTAAATTTTTTAGGATTTTATAAAATTTTTCCTAAACTTTCTAGAATTTTCCAAAAAAAAAATCCTTAAATATTCTAGGATTTTCTACAATTTTCTAGGGGTTTCTATATATTTTTCTTAATTTTCTTAATTTTCCTAGATGTTCTAGAATTTTTGAGATTTTGGCCCCAATTTTCTAAGATTTTTGAAAATTTTCTAACTTTTGAAAAATTTCCTTATTTCTCTCTCAAAATTGCCCCTAATTTTCTAGGATTATTTCTTTAGTTTTCATGCTCCAAAAACGAAAACAAAAACAAAAACAAAACCCCCCTTAAGATTTTTGAAAAAAGCAATCCCTCAGTTTTATATGTCTTTAAAAATTCAAGCCTTTTATTCATGTGATTGCTCTTTTATTGTTTGCATTTTGAAACCCTAAGCCCTAGTGTCCATACTATTTTAATCTCCATTGCACGGGTACCTAAGCTAAACTCCAATCTCAATCATCATTAACAATCATCATCAACAATCATTATCATACTATCATCACATCATCATCACAACATATCATCATACATCATAAAGGGGATCCTAGGCATGCGTCTACGTTTAGTGTATCATGCTTTGATATTGAAACAGCAAGTTTGGGAACTTACCGATGGGCGCTGGCAAGAGATGTGCTGATCTGGCTCCCGAAGAAGTACGTTAGTAGCAACAGAGTCCATGGGCGGTTCGTAACGCCGCATCCCACCCGGAAGCAAGCGATAAGGAACCAGAGCGTAAGTCTGCAGATCGAAGGGTGCTGGGTGGCCCTCTCCGGTGTTAGGATCCAAGAAGTCAGCCATCGCGGCCTCAACAGCAGCATCTGCAGCTGCCTGAGCCTCGGTAGTTGCTCTTGCCTCCTCATCGACTACATGGCGGGAGGCGCGCTCTGTCTCAAGCACAAGAGCATTCATCGTAGTAGTGGGCTACGTGGTAGTAACCCCGCTAGCGGGAAAGCTCGTGGGCGTACCACTAATAGTCCCCATAGAGGAGGTCTCGGGAGCAGAAGGGCGCCGTTGTGCCCCTAGGTCATCATCTCCCTGGCCATGACCCGCCATGAACAAAAAAGGAATCACAAACAATAAAGTGAACATCGTGTATCAAGAAAGGATATTCGGAAGGTAACTGGGAAAGATCAAAGACTAGGAAGCAAGAGAAAGACAAGAGAGAGATTGAGAGCGCGAGAGAGATAGAGAGAGAATGAGAGAATGCGAATGAACCTCGCCCGCGTGACCCTGGGAGCCTAATGTGCGCCTGGAGTTGGCGGTCGCCACTTCTAAAGTGAGCGACCGCCATGACAGTGAAAGAACACATGGCAACCGCCATGTTGGAAGGGTTTTTACCTGGTGACCGCCATGTCAGAGGGGTTTGGGCTTAGTGACCGTCAGGTTCTGTACAGTCACGTTAGGTCTGTTGGTCATAATGATGTTTTGGGGTTTTGAGAAGGGCTGTTTGGGGCTTTTAATATATGTTTTTTTCATCTTTTTATTATTTGTATGCATTTATTTCATTTCCTATTGTGTGTGTCTATTTTGTTAGTGTGTTTATTATAGATTATTTTCTCTTTGTTTTAATAATTTTCAAAAAACATAAAAAATTTTAAATTTTTATTTTGTGTGTGTGTTCTTCTAAAATGGTCTTGAGAGCGTTTCAAAAATAATTTTAAAATCTTGGGTGTTTTCCAAAAATACTTCAAATTTTGTGTTTAAAAATAATTTGCAAAAATGATTTTGTGTGATTTGTGCATTTTTGCTTTAACCCTCATCATTCGTAGTTGTCCATTTCGATAAATTTAGTTAAAAGTCGTAAATTGGCTTTTAATTATTTTTTTCTTGCATCTGTTCTAAATTTTTAGGTCTTAACTCGGCCTATTAATTCGTGATTTCTCCTTCCAATAAATTTAACATTAAGTCGTAACTTGGCTTTTAGTTATTTTTATCCCACTTTCATTCCGAATTTTTAGGTCTTAACTCGACCTGTTAAATTGTGAGTATCCTTTCTAATAAATTTAATTTTAAGCCGTAACTTGGCTTTTAATTATTTTTATCTCGCTTCCGATAAAACTAATTTTAAGTCGTAACTTGGCTTTTAATTATTTTTATCCCGCTCTTATCCTGAAATTGTGAGGTCTTAACTCGACCGATCAATTGCTTTCTCGATTAAGATAATTTCTTGGATCTTAACTTGATCCTTTTAATTATTTTATTCCCAGCTGAGTTCTTAGATCTTGACTTGATCTTTGACTTGTTTGTACTCCCTTTGGATTTTGGCTCAATCTTTAGGATTTGTTCAATCACACCAGCATCATATTTCTTATATTGCATTTTGGCCCATGAACTACGTTTTGGTCTGATCCCTAGCAAAGGGGTACATAGGCAGCTTGATGAAAATTCGAGTACGACCAACATCATATGTATGCTTGTGTTCTTGTGGCCTAAGATTGATGGCTCGCTCAAATGGCTGTTATATCTAGATATTTGATATAACATGTATCGCGCGTTGCTATGAAAGTTATATCAAAGAGGGGCAACTGTAAACACCTCAATTTGACCCCGCCCAATCTTAGGTGAATCCGATGATGAAAACTGTTGGAATGGTGCTTCAGTTCAATTCTCAGTAAGTGATCCAAGCTTAGTATTTGAACCCAAAACCTTCAAACCAATGAAATTTTGTCAAACCACCAGTAACTTGTCGTGCAAGTCATTTCCCAAAGTGGCGACCGTCATGTTCATTGTGGCGACTGTCAATAGAACCTCTTGAAAACCCTAGCCAAAAGTAGCGACCGCCACCTTCAACCTAGCAACCGCCAGCCTTTATTGTGGTGACCGCCTATAGAATCTTGTGGAACCTTTTTTGGACGAGGCGACCGCCACCTCCAACCTGGCGACCGCAAAGTCCAAATAGCCTGACATGTCCCAAAATGTGGCAGCATCTCATTGGTTGAAGAATTTTATAAATACCGTACCTCCTGGTACATTTTTAGGACAGAAAATTAGAGAGAAGTTTAGAGAGAGAAGCTCTGCCGAGTCGCCGAGCAATCTTGAGTCCCGACGCCGAAACCCTGCTGAAATACCAAGAGTCGAACCCCCCATACCGAAGTTCTAAAATCCTAGCTTAGATCATCGCCCAAGGACCGAATTGCCTATCACCACTCCTCGACTTGAGGATTCTTTAGCAATCCAAGTACTTTGTTTGGATCCTCGATCTTTCTAACTCCATATTCTATCTCTTTGGGGTGATCGGGTTAATTTGATTATTTCATTTTAATTACGTTCTTACATTGCTTATAATTGATACGTTTATATTTGAATTCAAGTTTTAGTTTATCTAGCTTACTCGTTTTATTTATTTGTTTACTTGCATCAAGTTTATTAATTCATCAATTAGTACTAATAGAATTTGACAATACGACTAAATAATGTCGTTATTATTATAATACAAGCACTTACATATATATGGTTGTAATTGTCAATACTACACCATTTAATGTTAGTTTAATATTTCCTTGGTAGTACCTTATTTATTTTTCTTTTTTCTTTTTTTAATATTAGTTAATCTTTAATTTAATACTAATATTTTTTTTCTTTTTTTTTTCTTGTAATGTAGCTTTATTTTTCTTTTAATGTCCCATTTCTTATTTTTTTCTTTAATGCTAATGTTACATTTCATTTCTTTTATTTCTTTTTAATATTAGTTTAATGTTCCTTTACTAGCTTTTATTTTCTATTTTCTATTTTTTTTAATATTAGTGTAATTTTCTTTTCTACCATTTTATTTTCTTTCCTCTTCATTTTTATTATTAGCTTTATTTTCCATATAATGTTCCATCTTATTTTTCTTTTAGGGTTAGCTTAATTTTTTTCTTTCATAGTATTTCTTTTATTTCTTTTTCTATTTCTTTTCTTTTATATTTATTTGTTAAGCATTAAAATTTCAACAAAATCCTTTAATTAAGTTTATCTTTCTTTCTTTCTTTTCCCATTTCTTTTATTTTGTAAAGCAATAAAATCCTTTAGAATCTTCAAATTTTGGTTTCATTTATTTCTAATAGCACTCACTTTATTTGTTTTCTCTTTTATTTTGTTTAAACATAAAATTCATAAAAAAATCTCTTAGTTTTAATTTAACTTCCTTTTAATAGTATTTTATTTATTCCTCCTTTCTTTTATTTTCTTTAACATGGATTCAAAAATTTTTTAATCATTAGCTTAGTTTTCTTTCACTTCTTTTATTCTTAGTTAGAATTTAATATTTTTAAAGCATGTTTCATGTTAATATAATTTTGGGTTGTTTTGGTAATATGCATTTAGCATCATTTGTTTTTGTTTTTATGTATATCTTGTTTACTTTCTTTAAAATTTTGTTTGGAATAGTTTAGTTTGCTTTGAAGCAATCTATGTTTATGTAATTTTAACAATTTTTAGTATTCTTTTATTATTTTATTTAAATCATGATAGCTTAGGTTGTTTTGATGAAATTGCATGCGGGTATACTCCATGTATATTTTAGTTAGAAATAGCATGCCGTAAGACTTTTCTTTATTTGCTTTATTTAGCGTTTTATATACATATATTATATATTTTTCATATTTAATTTTGGATATTCTCTCTTTGCCTCTACTTTCTTTATTTGCATGCATTTGAAAAATCATATTAAAGAACTAATGATGGTTAGTAGAGGCCAACCTTACGGTTGGGTGAACGGGGTACCTAACACCTTTTTCGATTCGTATCTCAGCCCCCGAACCATTTTTCTCTGGTTAAATGTTTTAAAAATCAGTAGCTATTTTTATTTTTCTTAATTTTTCTTAAAAATTAAGTGGCAACTCTATTTTCAATAAAAAAAATTTCAAAATTTAGCTTTCAAGGTATTAAAATATTTTTTAAATATATTTGAATTCTCTATTTTTGGCCATTTTTTAAAAATCCCAAAATCCCGACGCCACAGGGTGAAACTACAGATCAAAATCATAGTCCTCCATAAACTTCATCCACCGTTGCTGGCGTAGATTTAGATCCTTATGAGAAAATAAATATTTCAAGCTCTTGTGATCCGAGAAAACCTCAAAATGCTCACTATGAAGATAGTGCCGCTATGCCTTCAAGGCAAAGACCATGACCGGAAACTCTTAGTTATGTGTCGGATAGTTCTACTCATGAGTCTTCAAATTTTGAGATCCATAAGCCGTAACCTTACCCTCCTGCATCAAGATCCATCCAAAGCCATCATGTGACGCATCACAATAAATTGTGTAA
Organism: Heliamphora pulchella; assembly: GCA_032270985.1. Taxonomy (NCBI): domain Eukaryota; kingdom Viridiplantae; phylum Streptophyta; class Magnoliopsida; order Ericales; family Sarraceniaceae; genus Heliamphora; species Heliamphora pulchella. The sequence continues at coordinate 10,032 of JAULJZ010200272.1, forward strand.
CCTAAACCCTGTTCCTGAATAACCAACAATGGTGCACTAGTTAATCTCTTTTTCAGCTCCTAGAATGTTAACTCACAAGATTCACTCCAAACAAATTTGACTCCCTTCCCTATAAGGAGAGTCATCGGCGCAACAAGTCGAGAAAAGTCTCTCATAAATCGTCGGTAGTTGCTTGCTAAACCCAAAAATCTGCGAATCTTAAACACATTCTTTGGTCGTTCCAGTTCATTACTGTGCCAATCTTTGAAGAGTCTACAAATACTCCATCTTTAGACATCACATGTCCAAGAAACTTCACCTCAAGCATCTAAAACTCACACTTCTCAAATTTAACACATAGTCCGTGCTCCCTTAAAAGCTGAAGAGCAATGTGTAAGTGTTCTTCGTGCATCTCGCTCGATGGTGAGTAGATAAGAATGTCATTCACAAGCACGACTACAAATCTATCAAGGTACTGTTGGAATATGCAGTTCATTAAGTCCATGAATGTCACAGGTACATTTTTTAAACCGAACGGCATAACTAAAAGCTCATAATGACTATAACGAGTCCGAAAGGCGGTCTTTGGTATGTCCTCTTCCTTGGTCCTCAACTGGTGGTATCCTGACCTCAAATTAATCTTTGAAAAATAACTTGAACCCTTTAATTGATCAAACAAATCATCAATCCTCGACATATGATACTTGTTTTTCATCGTTACCTGATTCAACTTTCGATAATCAATGCTTAACCTCAAGGGCCCATCATTCTTTTTGGTAAATATGGCCGGAGCTCCCCACAGGGAAGTACTTGGGCATACAAACCCCTTATCTAGCAATTCCTGAAGCTACACCTTAAGTTCGTGCAATTCTGTTGGTGCAAAATGATAAGATGGCTTCGAAATAGGAGCGTCTCCCGGAACAAAATCGATAAAAAACTCTACCTCATGAGGTGTTGGCAACTCAAATAGGTCATCAGGAAAGACATCTAGGAAGTCACAAACTACATGGGAAAACTCTCCTCGAGCTCTCACATCCTCATCCAACATGAGAGCAGAAAAAAGGAAACTAAGGTTTCCTCGGTTCTGCAAACACCAGGCATGAACACTAAACCATCGTCTTGGTCATCCACGGAATAAAAGAAATCACCCTCAAGTGTACAAATCGATACCCTTAGTTGATCACAATCGATATAGGCATGATACGTGGTCAGCCAATCCATCCCTAGGATAATATCAAACGTGGTCCTGTTGAGAATAATGAAATAAAACTCTAAACAGCGGCTGGCGACCTCTAACTCACAAGATTTATAGACTCATCCCAACACTACATTTCCACTAGCCAGGGTCTCTACACACAGCGTGCTACCCAACGTATCTATCTCCAACCCCAAAGAAAATGTAAAAGAAAAAAAATAAAGGAATGCGATGCTCTTGTCTCGTTAATAACACTGGCCCATGAATGGTACATTAAGAGAGTACCTCTGATGACTGAAGTAGTTGTTGAAGCGTCAAGCACAATCGATGCCTTTGAAGAACTCGAATCAGTGAGGGCAAATACTCGCCCATGTGGTCTCTTGTCTATCCACCATGGCTTTGGGTAGTGGGTTGTCGCATTGATTGAGCTGATGTGCCCCCTTCTACAACCCTAAAAGTCTGAGCTACTAGCTGCTGCTATGGCTATCAGTAAGTCTGTTGTTCCAGTGCCGACTAAACAGGTGGTGCATGATAGTATGTGTGTAATCCCAAGAGTGGGGGTGAATTGGATATTTAAAAAATCTTAGTTCAAAAGGAATACAAGTATATGACTTTACAAAAATATTCTAATTCACAAGTATAGTTCAAGTACAGCTTCTTGTTTGAAAAATATATTTTAATTATATATTTTAGAAGATTCAAATATAAGTGTAGATTTTAATTCATAATATTTAAAAACTTCTTGTTAACTAGACTCAATACTTTTGTTGTTAAAATCCAAATATAGCTTTCAATTTTAATTTGCAAGTAAACTTTCAAATATAGCTTTTTGATAATCAATTAAGGTACAAGAATATTTTAATTAACAGTATGTCTTGCAAAGTAAAATCACACGATTCAAAGTTTCTAGCTTTAAAAATTAAAAGATGCAAGTAGATTTAAAAATGAATGATTCAAGTGTAAATGACAAGCAACAATATAAAAAAGTAAATAAAAGAAATGAGCATGCTAGAAGAAAGACACCACAATTTTTACAAGGTTTGGCGCAACGGCATATGTCCTTACCTCAAGCCAACCGCTATAAAGATTTTTAACTACATTTCCTTCAATAGGCGGAGCAACCTCTCCTTAGTCTAGGCGGAGTAGCCTCTCTTGAGAATATACCATTCTCAAGCAATCTAATTCTTGTAGGCGGATTAGCCTCTTTTGAAAAATGCATTTCTCAAATACAATGGAAACAACAAGAAGAATGTGTACAAAGGATTCGCTCCCACAATGAGCAGATGAGTACAAACAGTGAAAGCTCCAACTCACTTCTTAATGGAATATAACAATGAAGCTCAAAGAGAAATCTAACAAATCTTTTCTTTCAAAATATGAATGAAAAACTCAAAGAATTTAAGCTTGAATGAAGTGTATGAGAGAATGTTTTGAGAGGCTTTGAATCAATAAAACAAGAGCACAATGGCTCTATTTATAGACCTCAAAATCAAACTAGCCGTTTGGCTAAATAGGGTAATGTCAAACTAGCCATTTTCAGCAAAAATTCAAATTTTAGCTTGTTCAGTCGACTGGGAAAGGATGTTCGGTTGACTGGACGTGACTTTAGTTGACTGCACCATAAGGGTCAGTCGACTGACCTGTTTAGATTTGAAAATCTATTTTTGGCCAGTTCAATCAGTCAACAGGGGGCAAACCATTAGTCGACTGGACATTTAAAATTTCAATTTTTTTCTCTTTCCAAAATATTTTGATCACTTTTTGTTTTGGAAAAATATTTTTAAGACTTTTAGGAATCCTATGAGCTTCAAAGAAATATATCCATGAGTATAGTGATTTTACATAGATCCTAAAAATGATACAAATGAAATTCTTCAATCTTTCACTTCTTTAAAGTTCTTCAATACTTCTATTTTTCATTCTTTATCTTGTTCCAAAAGCTTGTTGCCAAGGTGTTTGAAATTTGCGTCATGGCTTCCACTTTATGTATTTGATTGTGCAAAATATATATTTCCTGTACACTCAAGTTGCACAATTAGATACATAGGTTTGTTATCATCAAAATCGGTCATTGAAGCCTTGTTAGGTTAACAGTGCATCTGCTGTGCTCAGTGTACTCCCTCCATAGGCCAGTTCCTACAAAAATGTCATGGCTGACCACATCCAAAGCATAATGGTGGCCCTCTCCCATAGGACTGAACAGGTATAGAACTCTGAGGCTGCCCCCTTATTGGGCAATTCACCGTACGATACTTTGGCTATCCACATTGATAACAAATGAGCTCTCTTCGATCTGACCATCCCGACGAAGCTACCAATGGTGCCGGTGCTGAAAATTGATGATATGAATCAGTTGAATAAGAACTGGGATGTAACACCCCAAATTAATATCCAAAGAAAACAAAAAGATTCCCAAGAGAAGCGCCCAAAAAGAGAAGTGTTTTAACAAAATTAGACCATGATTTAAAGTATAAAGTGCACAAGAAAAGATTTAAAAACCTTAAGTAAACACCCCTTTGGAAAAATGGGCTTATATCCAAAAGACATAAAATCGCCCAACTAACCAGACCGCTCGAGCGGTTTCTCAACGGTTGCAGTATTTTGACCTACAATCAAAGAAATCGAGAGGTGCATAAGACTGCTCAATAGACCGCTCGAGCGGTCTACCCCTGAACAGCTTTCTCACTTTTGTTTCCAATAACATGGCTTCCCACCTCAAAGTACTTGAAAAGATAAGTTTTCATACTATTCATTGTATAAGTACGAGAGAAAAAGAGTTGAGAAAATAACTTAAAATGTTCCCAAACCATAAAAAAAACCATCATCCGTTCGTCGTATAACCCTTGAAACCATAACAACGTCCTTTCATGCATGCAAGACATGAGTGGGCGGCCTAAAGGCCTTATAAAATGAATACCCACAAAATCGAGTACCGAAATATTGTATCGAATGAATTACATTTACAAGATACACATTTCTCAAAAGATATTCCTATATGCATGTAATTCAATTCCCAAAAGCTTCAAAGGCAGTCCTTGAGACTAAGCTTCTCATTCGACCACCTTATTTCCATTATCACCTAAAATGGGTTAAGTACCATGAGTCGAGGCTCGTAGGAAAAAGGCTAAATATGAACATATGCATGACATGCGAGGATGATTATGTGAATGCACAACACGCTTAAACCCAAAATCGAATCCACCTTATAATTTCTCGTTCATATAATCGAATTTCTTTCCTTATTAAAATGACACACGGCTTGTTTAATCTTTAACCCCATTTTGTTTCCTTATTCACAATACAATCACATCCAATGGGTTTACACACACACACACACACTTCTTTTTTTGATTTAATTAAGTACTATGGCCAGGCGATGCCTATAGACCCTGGCGTATTTATCACCAACAGGCCATGCAAGGTTAAATGGATAAATACTCATTCTATAACCCGACACAAGAGAACACATTTTCAATTTCTCTCGAAAATATCGATGGGTGGACCACCCAAGAGCTCGCTTTTACGAGGATTAACCTGAAAGAAGGGCCTACCTTATATTACGCAAGTTTTTAGTCTTTCATCGAGGAGCTACTCAAGCCCAATTTTAATTATTCCTTTCAATAGCACAATACTTTAATTATTTTATTCACGTTTAAATAACCACGAGTCCAACCGTTAAACCGGTTCCTCTCACCAAACCCGACACGACTATATTTCCAATTATCTACAATTCAAATATCAAAATCATCTTATATTTGAGTTCACATGGCAACAATTAAGTCACATAACTTATGCTTTCACACACACCCAACATTTCCTGTAATTCATTCAAAATTCACAACACAACCTTATACCATTTTCACCCATTCTCAAGTTTCATGAAATCAAATTATCAATGAGATGATACAAATCTTAATTTATCAAAAATTTGACCAATTTCACCATTCGGGTTTAACAATCCAAAACCCTTCAAATCTCCAAGGTTTTGACGAAAATGAAACCCTAACTTTCCAAAACTCAAATTGAAGGTTCCCACATGATATTAGAAAGATCATAACACCATAAATCCTTCAAAATCTCGAGATTTAACATGCATTGACTTAAACCCATAACCTAGTGTTTCCAAAACATATTTTTTTAAAAATTTTTTTTAGATAAACACAAAGTATACAACACATCTAATAAATCTTCATATATAGTCATAGATCCTACCTCTTAGACAATAAAGAAATAAGGACCACGCTTCTAGCAAGCTCCATCCACGAAAATCACCAACTAAAGTATGAGGAGGAAGATCTCAACGCCTAGGATGATCTCCCACCAACGTAGAGCCAAAGGATGAAAAAGAAAATCCACCAAGGAAGAGGTAAAAGGGCTCAAGGGTGTTCCACCAATAACCTTAGGGTTTCTATCTAATTTAGAGAGAGAGAGAGAGAGAGAGAGAAGAGAATAAAGAAAAACGCATCAATCTCGCAACTTAAAACCCCTCTCTCCCACAGACCGCTCGATCGATCTCGAGACCGCTTGTGCAGTCCCTCCCTAGAAGTGTCATCGAGAAAGGAAAAAGTATATAAAAATCAAATTTTGTTCCGACTCCCCAAGCCCGTCCAACCAACCCACAACGATTATTCTCATACATAAACAAACATATAATTAGCATTCATAATCATACTAGTGATTGAATTTTCTTTTATCATTTCCCATAATTAAACACCAACACACAAGGTTTAATAAAAAGGTTTTCAAATTAAAAGGGATCGGATCCCTACATGGGACCAGACAACCATTGCCTCTTGCTACGGCGTCCACCTGATTGTGCACTTGTTCTTCCATTCGAAGCTCTAGCCTCTCTAGCCTTACGGGTCTCATTCAGAGTATTCTCAATGGTGACTGCAGATTGCACCAATTCAGTAAAAACATGGAGCCTTAATCCTGCCACCTTTTCCCTTATCACAAGTCCTAATCCCCTCTCAAACCTCTTTGAACATAGCTCATCTGTGACCATTGTGAGACCCAGAACCTTATTTTTTATGATATTTATATGCATGATGTGTTTCTTCAACTATTTGAATAGTCTCGATGCATGAGTTATGCTTCAAAGTTGTAGAACAGCATGTATAAATGTGGTATACGCTTTTTGGGGTTTGGTAGAGGCTTGTTTGGCTTGTGTTTGGACCAAAACCCTTGTTTCAGCGCTGAAAACACACTGCCCAGCAATTCAATCGACTGGAGGGATTAGCCTAGTCGACTGAACCAAAAATTTTGAGTTCGGTCGACTGAACTCAGGGGTTCGGTCGACTGAACAGAAACTTTTTGGCGTGTTTATAAATATCCCAGGGACTGGAGATATTTATTAAAACCTTTCTTAACAGCTAAGTTTTCCCTTTTCTCTGCCTTCTCTCTAGCTGTGAGGACCCGAGGCTTGGTTTTGTGTTTGATCCTTTGTGGATCCTTGCTATCGGGGCCGAGGGATTTGCATCCATCTGGTTGAATTCTCGTTCTAATGCCGTTCAATTTTGAGACGACGAGTTCTTGACTCTTCAAGGTAGAATTCTAGACCCTACTACTGTATAAGGGTGATATATGTAATTATATATGTTTTCACCGGGAAAAAAATACATCAAATGTGATTTTCATGTGTAAATCTTGGTTTTGGGTAAAAGTGAGTTTTTATGCCTTTTCTTGGTTGTATACATGTTTCGGATACGTGGTATCTGTAGTTTTCAAAATGAGGTTTGAAAATGAGGTGTTTTGTGAAAATGGTGAAAAACATCTTTTTGGAGGTTTGGAGCTAACCCGCGGGCTTGAGTTTCACCCTTTAAACATTTTGTTGGAAATGGTTTTGGATCTCTTTTATACATGTGTTGTATAAACTATTTTGTGGGTTTTTGTAGTTGAGTTACGGTGGATTTTTAAATATTTTCCATAAATGTACCATGACAGTGGGTTTGGTTGAATTGGGCTTCCATTACTCCTCGGTGTAAGTTCGGAAACGTGCGCAGCGTAGGTGCTCTGTACTTTTGGCTTAGTCCCCATAAATTGAGTGTGTGTGTGGGTGCTTTGTACCCTCGGACTCAGGTTCCATAAATTAAGCAGTAGGTGCTCTGTATCTTCGGTTATCTCCCGTAAATTGAGCAGTTCGGGTGCCTCCATTAATGGCGTCGTTGTCGTGACTCCGTATAGAAGTTGTCATTACTAAGCATGTGGGTCTAGAGTAATAGACGAAAGTCTGTAGTTATTACCTTTATCGGTGTGGCAGAGTCGGTACATAGGATTACATTGTTAGAGCGAAAAAAAAATTGAATCGATGCCGTGATCGTAAAAAACGATGTATGCGTTTTTCATGAAAACTGATAACTATATTTATCTTAATAGTTTAATACTTTTATGAAACTTGTCAAAAAGTTTCAAGAAATCCTGAATACGTTGAAGACGACCTTGCAACCTTCTCACGTATATCCCGGACACACTACGACGATCACGATGTGTGGGCACCGATTTCGATCGAAGTGTTGTTCCTCCTTTTGGTTTTTTCTCACACAATAATCTCCAAAAGGCAAAATTAATTGCCTAAGAGGAGAGGGGGCCGCAGCTATCGGGGAAGAATTAGGGTTAGAATTTTTATAAAAGGAGCCTTCTTTCTTAATATATAGGAATTTATCAAAAAGGATATTAAGTATATCTTCTCTCCTTGCTAAAAGGATATGGAGATATATATACTTAACATAAGTAATCAAACCCACCAACTCCTAGGACCAGCCACTTAGGGAGTAATCCCTAGGTGTGCCAAAAATCAAAACCGCCCCTCATTAATTTAATTTAATTTTTGAATGTCCCCAGCGGCAATACCGACATTCAAATTAAATTAAATAATTACCGAAACCAACAAGAAAAAAATCTGTGCGTATAATGGGTTACGTGAGGGATCACGAGGAAGTATATGACTCGGGCTAACCATACGAGAAAATTAGATATCCCTAACTCTGTCCCCGAGCTAGATCCTTTCCCGTACGAACCGGAACTTATTCCACTAAAAGTCCTGACTGAACTCTCGGCCCCAACTAAAATTATGTCTTCAGTTTCCAATTATCAAATGCACTGAATTCTCCCCACGTTTAAGAAATGGATTCTCGATAAATAAATTAGGTTATTGACAACCCGATTTAATTATCCTCTTCTCCTTGCAATCGCACTGCTTAACCTTTTGATATGCTGGATCCGAAGATCCACTGTACAGATTTAGTATAATCAAACCTATAAGCAAAGCACACGAGGGGGAACTCCTCAACCTGAATCGGACGTGGTTTCCGTCAGCTGATTATCAATCATCAGACAAATAATGCCAATACCCAACTCATCGGTATTGTTGATTTCATAGAGGAAATCTCAACTATTGACGACTCAAAATACTATACATTATCTGAACACAATTGATCAATTATTTTAGGATTAAGAGTTCCTGCAATACATGATAATACGGGATGTGGATCAATTCATGTAGTCAGTATAGAATCGATCATCTCGTTGATCCCGCTTAATACACTCCAAGTGTACTAACATATCAAGCTCGAACATCGAATTCTGAAAACCTGAATTCGATCTATTCGACCTAGCCAAGACCAGCTACTATAACGATCTACTAAAATCGTACCAATGGAATGTCTGGGTCCATTGCGATTGTGAGCCTACCTGTATAATCTGTCAGGACATATGACCCGATCTTCCGTGCAGTACGCACCAAGTCAAATCCTAGATGGAATATACGGACTATGCATTCATAGATCACAAATATAAATATGAAATCATAAATGCAAAACCATCTCAAATATTTCTTATTAATATGCCAGGGATCCAAAATAAAATACATAAAAAGTATGACTTTTTCGTATACATTCCCAACAATCTCCCACTTATACTCAAAGCCATGCAGGAACACACCTAACACCTAACCGTTCTACATGGTTATCAAAGACTTTATGAGACAACGCCTTAGTAAAAGGATCTGCTAGGTTATCCGCAGATGCTATCTTGGAAACTACCATGTCTCCACGCTGCACGATCTCCCGAATTAGATTATACTTCCTCTCAATGTGCTTTTTCCTTTTGTGGACTCTAGGTTCCTTCGAGTTTGTAATCGCTCCACTGTTATCATAATAGAGTACAATAGGCGATTGTACCGAGGGTACCACATGTAAGTCCATTAGGAAGTTCCTGAGCCAAACCGCTTCCTTAGCTGCATCTGAAGCTGCAACATATTCAACCTCCATGGTAGAGTCGGCAATACAAGACTGCTTTATGCTTCTACAACTGATGGCTCCACCTCCCAAGGTAAACACATAACCCGAGGTGGATCTCCTAGAATCTCTATCTGCCTGGAAATTTGAGTCAATATACCCAAGAGATATAAGACTATCAGCTTGGTACACCAACATATACTCCTTAGTCCTTTTCAGGTACTTGAGTATATTTTTTACTGCAGTCCAATACTCTTCCCCTGTTTTAGACTGATATCTGCTTACCATGCCTACGGCATAACAGATATCTGGTCTAGTGCAGAGCATGGCATACATGAGACT
>JAULJZ010200283.1:0-19781 GCA_032270985.1 Heliamphora pulchella
ACATTAAAGAATATTTATTTATAGGAAATGAAATATTAAAATCATCAAAATTAATTAATGAAGCATTTGTGCTAACAGAATGTAAGCGCATTCCACTTGGGTTTTTTTGTCCATCATCATCAGAATTACGTAGTAATTGAACAATCATCATTGCAATTGCAGATTAGTAGTTCGTGACAGCTACTAAGAACATGTGAACGGTAACACATAGAACAATAAGTTACTCGCATACGACATCATAAAAGCAAGATTAGCCCCTACTAAAGTCATGAAAGCCGATCTGATTAACATAAAGAAACCATAACGGCAGCTACACATTCCACGCAGCCACAACAACTACGTACATGTACAATAATGTCAAGTCAACCACGCAACAATAGCAACATATGTATTACTACAACTATGTTATCATGATACGTTATTTATCTTTTGTACTAACCATCATATAACAAACCAAATAAGCTTGTGGATACAAGAAACAACATATGAAAGTTCACATTGGTAGAGGGGGAAAAGAGGCAAAAGGGTTTCAAAATATGAAAGCTCACAACATATGAAAGCTTCGTCGCGGCTGCGCTTTTTTCGTTCCAACCACTTGCGGCAATGTGCATGTGTTGGTAGATGGATGAACACATTTCGGCTGTCAGGGTTGTCCATCAACTCTGCACCGAACATGTACAGTTCATGGTCTGCGTCGATGCCGGGCAAGAGCAACAACAGCGCCAACACATCCCCCATCCCATTAGGAGCTGGTTGGTGTACTATCTTGTGCATGTGCTCCACCTTTACCATGTCCTGCTGAGCCTCCACTTGGGCAACCAACCTGTGCAGTGCATCCGAAAGTTTACCAACACCACTTGACTTCCTCTTTCACTTGCGCGAGCTACTTGTGGTTCTAAACGTACCATGCACATTGTCATCGTCTAAGTGCGGGGACTATGTTGGATATGTGTCCATCACGCCACCACAGTCAATGGTCTATAGGTCGTCACTATCGCCACTGCCTTCCTCAAGGTCTTGGCTGGGCTCACTTACCATCTAGGAGGGAGTTGTATGCAGTTGCCCCATCAGCTGTTGCTTTTTGAAAAACTCACTCCATCAACAATGGATGGTCGAGGGACTGTGTCTTGAACATAGTGTATTTCCTATTGGTCTGTAAACAGAAATAACAACACCAAAAAAAGAAGGAAGAAAATTAGTTACAAAGTTTGTGCGGATTGGGTTGTCCATGCGAGTGCGTCGAAGGAATATTGGTGCAGTTGTGGTATAGTTGGTAGTTTACATACGTTAACGTCGCAAGAGTTGTGGATGAGCATTGTTCGTGATGTTATACGTGTGCCCAACATACTTTGTGGACTAAGTACTATGGACACCCCAATTTGACCTCGCCCAATCTTAGGTAAATTCGATGATAAAAACAGATGGATTAGTGCCTCGATACAATCCTCGGGAAGTGATCCAAGCTCGGTATTTGAACTCGAAACCTTTGAACCAATAAAATTTTGTCGAACCATCGAAACTTGCTGCCCAAGTAAGGCAACCACCAACTTGCATTGTGGCGACCGTCATAGAATTTTGTAGAAACCCTAGTCAAAAGTGGCGACCGCCACATTTCATCATGGCGTCCGCCAAATCCCATCATGGCAACCGCCATAGAACATTGTGGAACCTTTCAAAAATATGGTGACCGTCAACTCCTAATGGCCTGACGTGTCCCAAAACGTGGCAACATCTTATTGGTTGAAAAATTCTATAAATACCGTACCCCGGCTTACGTTTTCAGTACGAATTTTGAGTGAGGGAGACTCTGCCAATACATCGAGCGATCCCGACCCCCGACGCCGAAGTCTTGTCGAAATACCGAGTCCCGAACCTCCAATACCTATAATTGAAGTCTTAACTTGGAATCAGCACCCGAGGAATGAAGCACATTCCCCAATTTGAGGATTCCACGATTCAGGTATTTCGTTTGGATTCCCGATTTTTCCAACTCCAATTCCTCTCTTTTGGGGTGACCGGGTTAAGATTCAATTTCAATTTGCATGTTTTTTTTATATAGTTAATCTTGTTTATTTCATATAATTTAATTATTTTCTTTACTTCTTTAATTGTTAATTCTTTCGCACTCACACTTAGCACATTGTAATCTCCATTTATATTCATTAAATAGTGCTAACATGTTTTGGCAATTACAACTTAATAATGGTGTTAATTGTTGTAATATGCACCTACATTTATGTGAATGTAGTAATTAATACTACATTTCACATTTAAGATAAATAGTTATTTTTAATTTTTTTATCTTTCTAGTATTAGTTTAATTTTCTAGCATTTATCTAGTTGTTCTAAATTTACTCTTAATAGTAGTCTAATTCATTTTCTTTTCTTGTAACATTAGTGTTCATTTTATTTTTGATTTAGTATTTCCTTCCTAGCATTCATTTTTCTTTTAATGTTAGCTTAATATTCCTTCATTAACCTTTATTTTTCATTTTTTTCTCTTTTCTAGTAGTGTAATTTTTTTTCCTAGCATCTTATTTCCTTTTCTATAATGTAGTTTTATTTTTTTTATTTTTCTAATGCTAATGGTCGCTTTTATTTTTCTTTTAGCTTAATTTTCTTTTTTTAGCTTTTTCTATTTTCTTTTCTTTTCTTTTATTAGTGTAAATTCCTTTTCTAATCTTTTATTTTCTTAACTTTAATAAAGTTCCATTTAGTATTTCTTTTTTGTAATATTAGTATTCATTTTTCTTATAAAAATTCATTTTCTTCTTCTATGATCTTATTTTTTTTTATCTTCCTTTTCTTTTTATTTTTCTAAAACCAAAAATCACAAAAGACTTTTAAGTTAATTTTCTTTCTTTAAGTAGTCCATAATTTTCTCCCTTAAAAATACTCCACTATTCTTTTCATTTCTTCTATTTTCTTCTAAAATGTAAAAGTGTTAATAACTAAATCTTCTTAACTTGTCTTTTATAATATTTTTTTTTCTTCTATTAACTACAAAAAGCACAAAAGCATAAAGATATATCTTTTAATGTTATTTAATACTTCTCATTTTCATCTTTTATGTAAATAGTTACATTTTCTTCTTAAAAGTATTTTCTACCCTTCATATTTTATCAAATCTTTTTCTTTTAAATCTTTATAAAACTCTCATTTTAAATCTCTTTGTTAAATAGGCTTTCTTTTAATATAGCATTTTTTTTTCTTTTTTATGCATTTTTTATTTTACATTTCTTATTTCTTTATTAATTCATCATATTAATGTTAACCTAATTAATTTTGGTGATATGCAAATTTTAAGTTTCTTTATTTGAAAGCATGTTTAGGATAGTTTAATTTTGCTTTTGTAGCAAATCTATGTTTAAGTAGTTTTGCCAATATCTAGCATTTTATTTTTAACCAAATCATGCTAGTTTAGGTTGTTTCAATATTATTGCATGTGGGTATGTGTTTCATGTATCCTTTAGATAGAAATTGCATGCCATAAGACTTAAGATTTTTTTTTTTACACTTATTTATTTTGGAGTGTTATGTACATATTTAATATAATTTCTATATTTGATTTTGGATGTTCTCTCTTTGCCTCTATTTTCTTTATTTGCATGCATTTGAGAAATTCTATTAAAGAACCAATGATGATTAGTAGAGGCCAACCTTACGGTTGGGCGAACGGGGTGCCTAATACCTTTTCCGATTCGTACCTTAGCTCCCGAACCCTATTTCTCTGGTTAACGTTTTAAAGATCAGTAGCCAATTTTATTTTTCTTAGTTTTTCTCAAAAACTAAGTGGCGGCTCTATTTTCGATAGAAAGGGATTTTCAAAATTTGGTTTTCAAGGTGTTAAAATATTTTTCAAAACATCTTTTGAATTCCTTTATTTTTTCTCCCTAAATCCCAACGCCACATTATTTTCTGACGATTCTGCTGGGGACTGGTTTATAAAATCAAATAACAGGGCTAGACTTGAAAATATCATTGGTTCTTAATAAGAATTTTTCATTTGCATTCTTGTATACATATGTATTGTTCTTCAAACCTCCCTGCCTAGTCGACCTGATGCCCTGAACGTTATTCCGTTTCAGGGATTGTTGGGAAGATGGGCAGCCCTTACTGACTGTATGCTACCATAGGTACAGTAAAAGAGTTCGGGCTTACTATTTGACCATGTCCTGCACCACTCCAGGCATGGGAGGTATATACCCAGCTTTATTCAGAATATACCATGTTCGATTGACCAAAATCAACCTTTTGCATATAGTGAACTTAGAACCCCCCCAATTAGGTGCTGCTAACCCTAATAGGATTATGTGTTTTTCTTTATTGTATGTTTTGATTGTATCTTGTTAGGATTATTTGTTCGGATTAAGCTTGTTCTTTCCCTGGATTCGGTCCGAATTTTCTGTTATCCTTTGATTAGATCAGTTTTTTGCCTTTAGGTTCTTACCCGGGTTTCATCTTTCTCCCTGATCAGTTTTTCATGCCGTCATGCCCGTGTTTCGTTTTAACATCTCTAGGATAGTCTCTCTCTCTTTCGGGTTCTTCTCGGTTTGTCAGTTTTTCCCTATTGTTGTATTAGGCTTCTTCCTAGCGTCATGCCTGTGTTTCGTTTTTAGACCTGTAAGATAGTTTCTATCCCTTTCGGGTTCTTCTCGGGTTGCTAATACTGTACCCCATTTTTAGTCTAGGCTTGCTTTCTTCAAACCCCTTTCTTTCAACCTATGTGAGAAAAGTTTTATTTTTCTACCGTTATGCTGCCAGTTTTCCTCATAGGTCGAACCAGGCCTCTTAAAGGTTAGAATAGTCCTTTTGTCGGAACGCCGCCTGCTTAGATAAAACCTTTCCTCTAGAACTTAGTTGATTCATCCCCTTTGGTTCTCATCTTGGATTTTCAGATGTTCAATTGTTATGCTGGTGGTACGACACCGACATGGGCATTATTTCAGTTTTAGCTGTTTTTAGGTATCCAGGATATTTGCTGTCTGTTATTTGAATTCTTTCAAAAAATGTTTGAGACTGATTATTCTGCTCGTGGGATCAGGTTTTTCCGTGGGTTACCATTGATCCGAAAAGAGAATCGTCGACACGAGTTTGGGTAAGATCAGAATCAGGCAGACTTCGCAGAGTTTCCTAATCAACAGATATGGCAGAGAACGTAGTTAATTTGACAGCCCTGATGAGGGCTATTACCGAGATACAGCGGGCTGTGGAGCAGTAAACCCAAACTCAAATTCAATGTCAGGTACAAATACAAGCAATTTAGACTCGCATTCTCGGTATGAATGGACAGCCAGACAATACGAATGAGAACGGCGAAGATTTTTGAGATGGAAACCAAGGACTCAAGATACCGCAGGTTGCTGTACCACCTCAGGTTCCCCGCCCGATTGTGGTAGAAGATGAAAACACCGCTCAGTCTAGGGAATCCTCGCTGGCGAAAAAGATTGACCAGATGAGAAAGGTGCTGAGAAAAGCTAAAGAAGCGGAAGAATATATGCTTGATGTAGGTGGTTTGTGCCTATTCCCGGATGTAAAACTGCCCGAGAAGTTCAAGATGCCAGAAATGGAAAACTTTGACGGCATTGGGGATCCCCGTATCCACCTAAGAATGTATGTCGGAACCTTATCCCCCATGAAAATTGATGATCAGCTTAAGGTCCAATTGTTCCAGCGATCACTTTTTGGGGGTGCACAAAAATTGTTTCTCTCTAGAAGTGACCAAAACTAGAACATGGGAGGATATAGCCACCGCTTTCATCAGCCAGTATAGTTACAACGTCCAACTGGATGTTACTACTCGAAAGCTTAAGATAACCCGACAAGAGAATCGAGATTCTTTTGTCGACTTTCTGACCCATTGGAGGGGTAAAGCTACAAAGATGACAAACAGGCCCACTGAAAATGAACAGGTAAGGATAGTGGTGAAGAACCTACAGTCCCCGTTGAAGCGTTATTTGATCACGTAGCCACTCTCTACATTCGAACAGTTTTTCAACGCTGGGATACAAATTGAGGACGCTATCCAATCCGGTGATATCGAGAAGACAAAATTCAGTCAGAAGCCACCAAAAAGAAATTTTCCTGCAACCAATCAAAACCCATCCGCAGCAACTGACCTCGTGTCCCGCTCGGGCGAGGTAAACCTTTTGACAGTCGAAAAATGGTACGCAAACACAACAACAGCCGCGAAGAATTTTCACCCCTCTCAACATCTCATTATCCACTGCTCTAAACCGTCTGGTTGAGAAACGACTCATCAATGTACTAGATCCTATGCCAGCACCTGACCCGCTTCCCCCGAGATACAATGCCTCTCAATACTGCGCTTTCCATCAGGGTCACGGGCATTTAACTGATAAATACATGAGGCTCCGACATGAGATCCAGAATCTCATTGACAACAAAGTGATCCCTCCTCCATCAGTCACCCCGAAATCGAACGTCACAACCAACTCATTGCCAAATCATGCCAGGCGGGCTGGGGCAAATTACATGCCTTTAGGGGAGTCGGAGGACCCGAGTCAGCACATTTGCTCAGCACACCTACCCCGCCCTCATGTTTCAATAACTGAGAACTAAACAGTATGCTCATTCATGATGATTAGAGGTAGTCGAGACAAAATGGAAGAATGGAATGATAATGCCTGTGAATGGTATCGACCGATGATCCAAATCTACCAACAGGAAGAGGATCGCAACGAGGTAGACGATTGGCTATTGGATTATCCAACTCGGCCTTATGGGTTTGGCCATGTATTCGATGGAATCACTCTTCTCCAACTTTTTGAGGAAGAAGTGTACATCAATGAAATGCAGTCCTACTAGCTCGTCAGGATTGTGTTGAAATCTGATGGGACCGAATGGGCTCATTTTTGGGCCGCTCAGGAGTAGCAAGTGAACTTTATCAAAGAGGATATCTAGGAGGATTCGAAGACTCTCTACACGTAAACGAAGTAAGACAAATTGATAGTGTGATGCCGGGGTTGTGAGATCCCGAAGACGGCATGGAACACCTAACCAGAAGTGGACGGCACTTTAAGCCAGCTCAGTTAGAGAGAGGACAGTCAAGTGGGAAAGGGAAAGAGACAGAGTAAGAGGAGGAGGATGATACTGTATTGAGACAGTTGAAAAAGACGCAGGCCAACATCAGTATCTGGGGCTTATTGATGGCGTCGCATAAGCATAGACAAGTAATTTTGAAAGTATTGAACAAGGCCAGTGTCCCAATAAATGCAACCCCCGAGCAGCTTATTGAACTTTTTCTACCAACCGTCGAACCAAAAGTAATTTCCTTTTCTGATAAGGATTTGCCTGTTGAAAGAAAAAGTCACAACAAGCCGTTTCACATCACCATCAAGTGCCTAGAAAAATGGGTCCCGGTAACCCTCATTGACAATAAGTCTACCGTGAACGTTTGCCCATTAAGAACAGCCGTCTGCTTGGGGATGAGACCGGACCAGTTCACTCCCTGCAATCAAGTGGTGCGAGTCTATGACAAAACAAGAAGAGACGTACTAGGACTAGTGTCGTTTTCCGTTTCAGTGGGACCACTAGAGACGTCAGTTGAGTTTCACGTGCTAGATGTGCCGGCCTCCTTCAATCTGCTGCTGGGCAGACCGTGGCTACATGACCCAAATGTCCAAGCAATACCATCTACTCTTCAGCAAAAATTGAAATTAATAAAGAACGAGACAGTTTTGACCATTCATAGAGGGGACAGTATTCACCCTCCGAAATGAGGAAAGGGCACAACTCTGCTAGAAGTTCAACATAGTGAAGATGATGTGTTGCTCAGTGATTTTTAGTTCGACGAAGCACAAGCTGCTCAGACATTAATGAATGAAGAAAAAAGGTATGTTAACCCACGAGCTTTAACGATGATGAGAAAAATGTCCTTCTTCCCCGGCATAGGACTAGGGCGCAAGCAGCAGGGAATTTCGGAACCCATTCAGGTATTGCCCACTTCACACCATTTTGGTCTTGGGTATAGACTAACGGAAAAAGATATGGAAGGGCCCAGAAGGGGACGAAAGGCCAATTATTCCGGGACGCTCAATGGATACTTTGTCAAAGAAGGGGAAGATTTCCCGTATTGTGACTTTTCAGAGTCGTGGTTCGACGAAGAGACCAATCAAAAGCTGTCTGGGTTGGAGAACTTTTTCAGCCACCAGTTGTCTGACACAGAGGAGGAAGAAACAGTGGAAGGAGAGAAGGGAGAAAAGAAGGTTCCGGAAGAGGACTAGGCCGACAAGCTCGATGGTACTGGCATGAGGTTACTACTTAACGAGAAGATGGCTGAGCTGCGTATAATTGAATTAGACTGTTTCATGATGGGCTCCAGTGCACCGACAGATTGTACCAAACTCATCGTCAACGCGGCCACAAAGGAAGTAAAGAATTGGTCCATCGAGTCTTCTGATGTGCAGATCATATATCATGAGTCTAAGTTTGAGTTGGAGTCTGTAGTCGAGGGCACATCTGTTAGTGTTTCTCTCTCGGCGATCAAGTTTGTAATTCCCATTGTTCTTAATGAAATAAGTGAAGTTTCCAGTTACTCTACCTTATTTGATTTATTTCATAGACTTTCTGATGATTTTGAATTCGGCAGGGATATTCCTAAAGAAATAAAATTTTTAATAAAAAGAGAAGAAGAAATGCGTGCCCAACCAATAATTGAAAAAAATTTGTCAATAAATTTGGGTAATGAAACTAACCCGCAAAATGTTCAAATTGGTTCCTCTTTATTCTTAATCGGACAAGAGCAATTAATAACTTTATTAAAATGATTTAGAGATGTGTTTGCATGGTCTTACGAGGATATGCTCGGAATTGATCCTGATATTGTCCAGCACCACATCCCCCTATACCCTAATGCTAAACCAATCAAACAAAAATTAAGACGGATCCGGCCAGAATGGGTTCTGAAGATCAAAGAAGAAGTTGCCAAACAGATCAGCGTTGGATTTCTAATGGTAACCGAGTATCCGAAATGAGTAGCCAATATAGTGCCAGTTTTAAAGAAGGACGGTCGTATCCAAGTCTGCGTGGATTTTTTGGACCTCAATAAGTCAGCCCGAAGGACAATTTTCCACTACCGCACATCAACGTCCTAGTAGACAGTACAACGGGGCATGCCTTTCTGTCATTCATGGATAGCTTCTATGGGTACAATCAGATTCTGATGGATCCTGAATCTGGTTGTACGTATTGTTACCATGTTATGCCTTGGGACATAACACGCCTTGGGGCACCTATTGTTACCGTGTTATGTCGTTTGGCTTGAAAAATGCCGGAACAACCTTTCAAAGGGCTGCCACTACCTTATTGCATGACATGATACATAAGGAGGTCGAAGTGTACGTGAACGATATGATAGTCAAATCCAAGGATCGGAAAGGCCACATCACAACCCTGTAAAAATTCTTTGAAAGGATCTTAAAATACAAGATGCGACTCAACCCACAAAAGTGTGCCTTCGGAGTTACTGCTAGGAAGATGCTTGGATTTATGATCACTCAACGGGGCATTGAAATCCATCCTTCAAAAATTAAGGCAATCTTAGAAATGCCTCCTCCACGGACTGAGCGAGAAGTCAGAGGCTTCCTAGGTAAAATCCAATTTATTAGCCGCTTCATCGCAAAATTGACAACTACTTGTGAGCCGCTCTTCCGTCTGTTGAAGAAGAGAGTTGAATTTGAATGGGATCAAAAATGCCAAGACGGCTTCGATACCGTACGACAGTACCTACAAAATTCACCCATTCTAACTCCTCTTGAACCTAACAGGCCACTGATTCTTTACTTGTCAGTAACTGATTCAGCAGTGGGATACATGCTGGCACAAGAAGGTGAGACTGGAATTAAAAAGGCTGTCTATTACTTAAGCAAGAAGATGACCGGGTTGAAAATACGATACATGCCGCTGGAAAAGACATGCTGGGCCTTGGTTTGGGCTTCCCAAAAACTAAGGCACTACATGTTATTTTTCACAGTGAATCTCATCTCTCGGATGGACCCGTTGAAGTATTTATTCGAAAAGCCGGCACTGACAGGAAGGCTAGCCCGATTGTTGTTGTTATTATCAGAATTTGATCTACAATATGTCACCCGAAAGTCAGTCAAGGGCAGAGCAATGGCAAAATTTCTGGCCGACCAACCAGTTGAAGGAGGCGAAGACACAGAATTTCAGTTTCTTGATGAACAGCTAATGAAAGTTGGGGATGACAAATGGACTCTATATTTTGATGGCGCATCCAATCAATATGGCTATGGAATAGGAGTCTTTCTTGTCACTCCCGATAAATCACATGTTACGCTGTCCCTTAAACTCAATTTTGAAGTCACCAACAATCAGGCTGAGTATAAAGCATGTTTAGCTGGATTAGAGACAGCCTTAGAACTAGGGGCAAGGAAGCTGGAAGTCATCGGAGACTCAGCATTGGTAGTTTCACAAGCAAGACGAGAATAGAAGGTCATGGACTTAACCATAATTCTCTATCATCAAGAGCTGGAGAAGCTGATATCGTGCTTTAAATCAATAATCTTTACCTATGTGCCGAGACTACAGAACAAGTTCGCCGATGCACTGGCTACCCTAGCATCCATGATTGACATACCACCTGGAGTGCGGATGAGACCTCTAATAATAGAGCAGAAAAGAAAGATGGCATACGAGATAACAACCGCCATTGAAGAAGGCACTAATGGCCTTCCATGGTACATTGACATTCAGAACTTCGTAGAGAAAGGAAAATATCCTAAGTTTACCAGTAAAAAGGACAAAAGGACAATACGACGACTATCTGCGCAGTTTGTCATTTGTGGTGGTAAACTGTACAAACGAGGACATTCTGGAGTCAACAAGCTGTGTGTAAACACTGGAGAGGGCCAAGAGCTGATGAAAGAGATACACGCTGGAATCTGTGGGCCACACAAGAGTGGTAACATGTTAGCCAAGAAGATCCTAAGACAAGAATACTTTTGGATGACAACGGAAACAGATTGTATTCAGTTTGTGCGGAGATGTCATAAGTGCTAGATTCACGCAAACCTTATGCACATTCCCCTGTCTCAGCTGTATAACTTGATGTCACCATGGCCGTTCTTAGTATGGGGCATTGACGTGATTGGCAGAGTAACCCCAAAGGCATCCAATGGACATGAGTTTATCCTCGTGGCAATTGATTATTTCACCAAATGGGTGGAAGCAGCTTCCTACTCAGTATTGAAGGCCTCCCATGTCGCTAAGCTTATCAAACAAAACATCATTTGCCGATACGGGGTACCGCATGAAATTATCTCGGATAATGGCTCACATTTCCAATGAGAGGTTCTGGATCTTTTCGAGGAATACCGGATAGTGGCTCATAAGTCCTCACCATATAGGCCGCAAACCAACGAAGCAGTCGAGGCCGCAAATAAGAACATTAAGAAAATTCTGCAAAAGATGATCAGCTCACATAAAGATTGGCCGGAACATCTACCATTTGCACTCTAGGGATACCGAACGTTGATCAAAACTTCAACTGGAACTACGCCGTACTCTTTAGTGTACGAGATGGAAGTCGTGCTTCCTATCGAGGTGGAAATTCCTTCACTAAGAGTAGTGGCCGAGGCCAATATCTCAGAAGCAGAATGGCAAAAGAATCGAATGAAAGAATTGCTCTTATTTGATGAAAGAAGACTGCAAACCCTATTCCATGTACAAGGTTACCGAAGGAAGATAGCTTGAGCGTTCAATAAGAGGATCAAGACCCGAGATCTTAGAGAAGGAGATCTGGTCCTTAAGAAAATTAGAGCTCCTATCTTCGACCCGAGGGGCAAATTTAAACCAAACTGGTCCGGACCGTTTCCCATCAAAACCATCATGACCGGTGGTGCAGTCATTATCATAGACTTGGATGGTAACTCAGGCAAAAGTTAGAGTAGACACCCCAATTTGATCCCGCTAATCTTAGGCAAATTCGATGATGAAAACAGGTGGATTAGTGCCTCTGTACGATCCTCGGGAAGTGATTCAAGCTCAGTATTTGAGCCCGAAACCTTCAAACCATTGAAATTCTGATAAACCATCGAAACTTGCTGCCCAAGTTAGGTGACCGCCAACTCACATTGTGGCGACCGCCGTAGAACTTTGTGGAAACCCTAGCTAAAAGTGGCGACCGCCACCTTTCATCATGGCGACCACCAACTTCCATTGTGGCGACCGCCATAGAACTTTGTGGAACCTTTCAAAAACATGGTTAACGCCATATTTGATTGTGGCGACCGCCAACTCCAAATGGCCTGACGTGTCCCAAAACGTGGCAACATCTTATTCGTTGAAGAATTCTATAAATACCGTACCCCGGCGTACGTTTTCAGTACGAATTTTGAGTGAGAGAGACTTTGCCGATACGTCGAGCGATCCCGAGCCTCGATGCCGAAGTCTTGTCGAAATACCGAGTCCCGAACCTCCAATACCTATATTTGAAGTCTTAGCGTGGAATCAGTACCCGATGATTGAAGCACATTCCTCAATCTGAGGATTCCACGACTCAGGTACTTCGTTTGGATTCCCGGCCTTTCTAACTCCAATTCCTCTCTTTTGGAGTGACCGGGTTAAAATTCAATTTCAATTTGAATGTTCTTTCCATTTGTATAAGTTAATCTTGTTTATTTCATATAATTTAATTATTTTTCTTTACTTCTTTAATTGTTAATTCCTTCACACTCACACTTAGCACATTCAAATTTCCATTTGAATTCATCAATTAGTGCTAACATGTTTTAGCAATTACAACTTAATAATGTAGTTAATTATTATAATAGTTCACTTAAATTTATGTGAGTGAAGTAATTAATACTACATTTCACATTTAAGCTAAATAGTTGCCTTTAATTTCTTTTATCTTTCTAACATTAGTTTAATTTTCTTTACTAGTATTTATTTTTATTTTCTTTTCTTTTCTAGTAATTTTAATTTAATGTCTTTTTATTTTAAATATTAGTTTAATGTTTTCTTTCTCTTTATTTCTTTTATTTGCAATATAATTTTAATTTCCTTTCAATACATCATTTTCTTCTCTTTTCTTTTCTTTTCTTTTTATAATATTAGTTTAATGATACTTCATTAGCCTTTATTTTTTTATTTTCTTTTTCTTTTTTTTTAACAACAGTGTAATTTTTCTTTCTAGTATTTTATTTTATTTTCATTTTTATTATTAGTTTTATTTCCATAAAATGTTCCATTTTCCTTTTCTATAGATTTATTTTCTTTTTCTAGTACTTATCTTTTGTTTTCTTTTCTTTTCTTTTATTAAATCTAAAAATCACAAAAAAAATTTAAATTAATTTTCATCTTTAAATGGTATTATAATTTTTTCTTTTAATAATAGTTAAAACTCCATCATCCTTCTCATTTCTTTTATTTTCTTCTCTTTTTCTTTAATTCTTTTTTATAAATATAAAGTGTTAATAATCAAATTGTCTTTTATTTTTCAAAACCTTCTTTTGTTAGCTTAATTTTTTCTTTTCTTTTATTAACCACAAAAAGCATAAAATCATAAAAATACATTTTATGCTAGTTAATGTTCTTATTATTTTTCTTATTTTCATCTTTTATGTAAATAGTTAGGTTTCTTTTTTATTAATTTGAAAGTATTTTCTAAACTCTTTTTTTATTTTGGCTTAATCAATCTTTTGTAAATTTTCTTTCCTCTCTTTCTTTTTTAAATTAAAACTTCAAATATTTGCTTGTTAATACAAAATGTTTGTTATTAGATTTTATTATTTTGGTTAGTTTTTAACACAAGACTTTTTTAATGCTTCTTACAATTTTTAGGTAATAATATGCATATTGTACATATTGTGTAGTTCATTTTTGTGCAATTCATATTTATATAATTTTTGCAACTTAGCATGTTTATTCTTTTAATCAAATCATGATAATTTAGGTTGCTTAAACAACATTGCATGTGGGTATGTTTCATGTGTCCTTTAGATAGAAATTGCATGCCATAGGATTTAAAATTTTCCTTATGACCCTTATTTGTTTTGGAGTGTTATGTACATATTTTATGTATTTTCTATACTTAATTTTGAATGTTCTCTCTTCACCTCCATTTTCTTTATTTGCATGTATTTGAGAAATTTTATTAAAGAACCAATGATGATTAGTAAAGGCTAACCTCATGGTTTGGTGAACGAAGTGCCTAACACCTTTTTCGATTTGTACCTTAACCCCCGAACTTTCTTTCTCTGGTTAAACGTTTTAAAAATTAGCAGCCATCTTTGTTTTTCTTAGTTTTTTTCTCAAAAACTAAGTGGCGACTCTATTTCCAACAAAAGGGGTTTTCAAAATTTAATTTTCAAGGTGTTTAAAATATTTTTTAAAACATCTTTGACTTCTCTTATTTTTGACTCCTAAATCCCAAAGCCACACATTGCCTTCTTCCTCCACTTGGTCCTTAATTGAGACCGCTTATAAGGCCTTGAACGATGGTTGGACCGACTGGATAACTGCTAGGCAACGCTGGAGGTGGGCCAGGCCACACTAGCGGCTAGCCAAGGTCGAGTCGAGGAGCATCTTAGGGTGCTGCTCCGACATTTTGGTGTAGCTCCTCGACATGGATCTCCTCCCCTCTCCCTTTTGATGATTTTATTTTATTTTATTTTATTTTTTAAGTTTTATATTTTTCTCCCTGTTACTCACAGTAGTCCCACAGTTTGTATGCCCTTAGGACATTTTTTATGTATTTTTTTTATTATGTTGATGTAATAAACACAGTTAACTCTTAGTAAAAATTGCAGTTTCTTTTATTTTACCTGTCTGTGTTTGCTTTACTTTCTGCTATTTGGATGTATGAGTTTTTATTACAAGTGTTATATTTGGCGATTGCTTTGTTGCATGGTAAATTTTTTTTTCTCTTACTTATTTTTGTTAGCACTGCGAACAATGCCATATTCAAGTTGGGGGGTATTATTGTGTAAATTGTCAAACCATGTTTAAAAAAATTATTTTGAGAAGGTTAAAAGATCTAAATTGTAAATTTAACACCCTAGATAAAAAAAGGAATACAATATCTTAGTCTACTACTCTTTTTGTAAGAAATAAATTATGAAATTGTACACTTGGAACAATTTGGCACTGCACACTTGGCTGTTTAAATTTGTTTTATGCTAATAAATATTTGTAGTAAAAATGACTTGAAAAACAACAAGGTGGATATTTTACTCTGAGTCTTTGAAATTTTGATAATTTTTTAGAGAATTATTGCTACATTTACTCATTTTTAATTATTCAGCATACAATTGTCATTGTGTAAGTTCATTCTTTTGGCCAAAAGTTGAGAATTGTTTATATGAGTTAAATTTGACATTTTTTAAAAATAAGTACTGTGCAAAAGATTGTATTAAGCTTGGGAAAGAATTTTAGGCTGTGTTTCAATCTTTGAGTCTGTTCGTATTTTTTATCATCAATTGACCCTAGTTCCCTTTTTGAAGCCTTTTATATTTAAGCTTCTTTCTTGTTTGCCCTGGGTACCTAAAATGACTTGTGAACAGGAAATGGCAATAATAAGTACATACAGTTGAAAATTAAAAAGGATTCAAAAGTGCAAAAGACTTGGGATGAAAATATTTCAACAAAGCTATTGATTATTCAAGAATTTCATGAACGGGTGTTAAAAAAAAGAAAAAATAAATAATCGAGCTTTGAAAAAGTTGAGTGTGAGAGAATAAAAGACTGTGACGTGAGTAATGTCTAGATGATGACTTGTTCTAGGACATTGTAATATTTACCCCAGTCCAAATACACTTTATCCTTATCCAAAGTTATAACAAAAAATAAAGATATATTTGATCTTAGGTGAGACAGAATCTGATGCACGTAAATAATTGAGTGAAAAGGACAAATAAGGCTTGCAGAAAAATTTTCTCAATACTTGGCATTCTAATCCCGAGATTATGAGTCATTCTTATTTGTTTTCTTTCTTTCAAATCTTAAAGTATATAGGCACAATTGTTTGATTTGTATATACATTACTTCTGCCGCATACTACTTGAGTGCACATACATAAGCAAGATTTTGAGTGATTTATTGTGAGTGAATACCCATTGAGGATTAAAATCAATACATAGTTTGATAAAAATTTGCACTTTAGATATTCTGAGGCATGAGACTGATTTAAATGGCCGAGTCAACACATATACTTCAAGTCCATTTTTGTGGTAAAAATTTTGTGAAAATAACAATTAGTCAAGATGATATATGAATTCAATGTCAGGGATAGTATTGGTGCAATTTGTTACTTTGATCTTCTCAAAACAAAAAAAATTATTTGTGGGGAAATGGAATAGTGTTTTCTTTGTTTTGCTCGACAACTAGCAAAATGTAAGCTGGGGGAATGATCAATACGTAAAAGTGCCGATCCTATTCCGTAAAATACACTATGATAAGCCTCAAAATTGTGTTTAATAATTTGTTTTGTAGTGTTTTTATTAACAGGATCAAAAGGAGTGGCTTAAAGAAAAAAATGATGTAAAACGGGACAAAAAAGGAGACAAGGGACATAAAGGAAATTTTGGCAAAAGTTGCGTCCGGGTTGCGTTCGGACAGAAGTGGCCCAAAAGGTATTGCGTCCGGACAGACTTTATCCGCGTCCGGACCAAATGCTACTAAGAGGAAAACGTCCGGATGAGCATCAACCAGAGTCCGAATAAAACCTTGCCAGAAGGAAAAGCGTCCGGACAAAATCAACTAGCGTTCGGACGAAACCACAAACTGTCTAGACGGAATGAGTTTTTAACTTAAAGTCTGAAACTTTGGCCGAATTGCTCACCTATAAAATTGGTGACTTGGGTTCTCCAGTGAGGCATCTCTGAAAATAGAAGACGGGCGATCAAGGGACGTGAGACGACCAATCTAGAAGGCTCAGGAAGTATCGAAAAGTCGAAGATGGAGTCTTAAGGCTCCATTATTCTTCATCTTTTCATGTTTTCAAGCCGCAATATGAGCGACTAAGCTTCTTCTTTTCCTAAGGGATGATGAATCTCCAGTTCGGTATTTTTAGCAGTAGTTCAAACTCGTTTTATTTTATTCTTTATTTTGAATTCAGTTCGTTGTGTGATGTGAGATGTTGACTTTTAATCAATGAGTTTTTAATTTAAATATCTAATTTTTGTTTTTATTTTCTGTAATTATAAAAACGAGATCATATAACTGTTATATATGCGTCTCGATATTCAAACGTGAGATACTTTATTCTTTGTTAGAACGTGTCGTGCTCCAGACAATCTAAAAAACTTAGAGTATGTCAGATTAGATTCGAGTTTATCCTCTTGAAAATTCTTATTGGTCTTGTAGTCATGATAGGATTGAATTTAATTAATTAAATATAAACTAAAGTTTGAATAAAACTAAGAACTATTGATTAGGGAGGATTCTAACTCTTAGAATTCCCTTTCTCATTTAAATTCTTATTTTAGATTTCTTAGTTGTTTAGCTTAAATAGAATTAGGAATCAAATGAAACTTTTTTCCTTACAAGAAAATCATTAATAAAATATTTTTAAATAAATCATATTCATATTAAATCCATGTGGACGATATCTGGACATTAGCCACTATCCAACGGGTTAGTAGTTAAAATAAGATTTTTAAATAAATATTTTTGGTATAGTACGACACGAACCACCAACAAATCTCTTTCTGTTAGCATATCAATTTTTTTTCCATATTTGTTATGAATGTCAACTCGAAAGAAAACAAATTCGTGGCCCGTTATTAGTCATCTACCTTAAAAAAAAAGGGGAAAGTTGATTCAGAATGAAGTTGTGCACCTTTTGACATAGTTTCGACTTTCAGCCAAGCATTCGATGATGTTGACTCGCCAACATAACGAGTCACAAGTGCACCTAGAGAATATGATTTGCTCAACCTCAAGAAATAAGTTGTGGTGCTTCCTAAACGGCCTCGTAGTCTTTGTTGATTATTATGTGTACGTTTTTATGCATTTATATAGGGATGAATCAAAAGGTGATTAATATCTTTAGGTGACACTATTAAATATCTTTAGGGGATTAATCAAAAGCTTTGTGATATTACATTTTTTTCCAACAAAAAATGAAATCTAAAGTGATTTATGTTTATGCTACAAATGGCTGGCAATACTATTTTCCGATGCTTTTAGTGAATGTAAATATGGTTTTATTTATTGAATTGGTTAGCTTTCAAATTATGGTAAGAATTTAATTAAAGATTATGTTGTTTTGAATTTAAAAAATTTTAAAATAGAATTTATCGTGTTAATTTTAAAGGTCAAGATCTAAAAATAAACTATTGTATTTTATTCCAACTAATTAATAATAGGAAAAATTATATGAACATCCCTTATAATATGATCGTATATCAGTTTACCCCATAAACTAAATATGCGTACAAAATGACTCATTAACTATTCGTTGGTATCACTTTAACCTCTTCTGTTAGTATTTCATCAAATAAGCGTACAAATATAACTCATGAACTAAAGAAGTGTATCAAATAAACCCCTATAACTATTCGATAGTAGAGGTGTAAAAACGGCCCTAGAACTGCGGGCGGCCCATCACTGTGCGGACCTGGCCGAGCCCGGCTCGGTCAGTACTGTGCATTTTTCAGGCCTGGGTCGCCCCTCCCAAGCCCGTGAGTCAAGCCGAAGCCCGCCCGCCAAAAGCCAGCCCACTGGCCTGGGCTTGGGCTAGCCGTTGGGCCTGGCTCGACCCGCCCGGTCCCCCATCCCCCCCAACGGTCAGTTTTTAAAAATAGACGGCCCAAATCAATTTGATATAAAATCAATGGTCCAAAAATCTTGACCGTTGGGCCCGGCCCGGCCCGGCCCGGCCAATGGCTAGTTTTTTTTTTTTACAAATTTTTTCCTATAAATAGGAGTGCATATTCCATAAATTTTTCATCCAAACATCTCTCTTCTCTCTAATTCTTCTTTCTAATTATTCAGTGATATTTAGAATCGGTGCAATTGTTGGCGAATCAAGTAGTGAAGATAAAGAATCAAGATCAAAATCAAAATAAAAATCGATCGAGATCAACATTAAAGATCTGAATTCCTTAATTCGGTTTGCTTTATTTTTTGCAATTTAATGTATTTGTTGCAATATTTAATTAAATTTTGAATACATTTTTTAAATTTTTAATTAATTTTTTAAAAAAAATTAAATTTTATTTCATTTTTATTTTTTTTAAATTCTAGTCTCTATTTTCTAATTTATCAATTTTGCTTTAAAATTTTATAATTTGTTTTATTGATGGATCCAAATATTTTTACCGTTGATAAAAAGAAGATATTTTCATATTTTCACCTAGTGATTATAATCCCACTCCTTCTGCTCCTATTCCTAATCCACTCACTTCTTCATCAACATCTGCTGGTGCATCTACATCTGTAGGTTCATCTAGTAAAAAAGTTTCAAATGTGTGAGAATTTTTTAAAAATTTTTTTGAAAAAATAATGATGGCACAATTACTGTTAAAGCAAAATATAAAATTTGTAATAAATTACTTTCGGGTCACACATCTAGTGGCACTAGTCACTTACGTAGACATGCTGATAGTCACCGTAAAAATCAACATTTTCATGTCACTTCACAAATGCAAATAGGTAGGGGTGAAACTGGTAATATTATTAATTTTTCGTGAAAACAAACTCGCGCACAAAATTCTGTTATTGATTATATAATAAAATAAGAACAATCATTTTCAATGAGTGAACAACCGGCATTTGAAGAAATGATACAAACCGGA
>JAULJZ010200293.1:0-10034 GCA_032270985.1 Heliamphora pulchella
TGTTAATTGAATTGTTTTGGATGTAATGATATTTGGTTGCATAGATTGAATGGATAGATGTAATGGTAACATTTTATTTGGCTTGAGAATGAATGAAGTATTTGTATATTTTTTATATTATCTTGTATTAATGGATGTTTAGAATTTTAAGTTGTAAATGCTTAATTTTTTATATTTTGATAGACAAAAAATGTTACAAGTGAAATTGAATTTTTTTGAGACAGTTTAATTACCGACGTAAATAGAACCTTTGGAGGTTGTATTTTTATGTTGCAAATAATACTTTTTGCGACAACATACTTTTGCCTCAAATAATACTTTTAGCGATGGCATACTTCTACCACAAATAATACTTTTAGCGACGGCATATTATTCGTCTCAATTGATGCCTTTTGAGACGGTATACTATTTGTCGCAATTGCTACCTTTTGAGACAGCATATTATTCGTCGCAATTGACACATTTTGAGACAGCATGCTATTTGTCTCAATTAGATACCTTTTGAGATGGCATTTTCTCCGACACTATTTTTTTTTGAGACGGGAGTTTACCAACGGCAAAGAGTATTTTTGGCGATGGTATTAGTAGCTGCCGCAAAAGAAATCATTTTTAATGTTTTTGCGACGCTTTTTCAACTGTCCCAAAAAGTCATTTTTACCGACGCAAATTTATTTGTTACGGTAATTAATTTTCGACACAAATAGTTTTTTGCGACCCCAGAATGTACTACCCCTATTTGTCGATGCAAAACGACGCAAATACTCTTTTGCGATGGATAATTGACCTTTTGCGATGGAATGCTCCCGACGCAAAAGCTCCTTTTTTTAGTAGTATTGTTAGAGAAGAAGAGTCTGGATTTGAGTTTCCTGATGAGCAGGTGCTAAAGATTGATAAGGATCAATGGGCACTCTATTTCGATGGAGCCTCAAACTAATACGATTATGGGATAGGGATACTCCTTGTTGCTCCCAATGATTCTCGTATACCTTTGGCTTTTAAGTTGAATTTTAAGGTTACTAACAATCAGGCCGAGTACGAAGCTTGCTTGGCTGGATTAGAAGCTGCCTTAGAGCAAGGGGCAAGAAAGTTGGAGGTCATAGGGACTCGGCTATGGTCATATCCTAGGCAAAGGGAGAATGAAAGGTCAAAGAAGAAAAGCTAGTTCAGTATCATCGAGAACTCGAGCTAATGATCCCCTTCTTTGAAAGCGTAATATTAATTCATGTGCCAAGATTGCAGAACAAATTCACCGATGCCTTGGCTACTCTAGGATCAATGATAGATATATCGCTCGGGATAAGACTAAGGCCCTTAGAAATTCAATAGAAGGACGTACCTGCAATCAACAACATCGATATGACCCAAGAAATCAATGACGGGTTACCATGGTATCACAACATCTGGGAATTCATCGAGAAGGGAGAATATTCAAGCCAAGCCAGTAAGAAGGACCAGAGAGCTATCAGGGGACTCACCGCACAATTCATAATCTATGGGGGAAAACTCTACAAAAGAGGATATCTAAGAGTTAATAAACTATGTGTTAACAAAAAAGAAGGACACGATGTGATGAGAGAAATTCATAGAGGAGTTTGCGGATCTCAAATGAGCGGGATGATGCTGGCTAAAAAGATCTTACTCCAAGGATATTTTTTTATGACCATGGAAGCAGAATGCCATCAGTTTGTCCGGAGATACCGAAAGTGCCAGATCCACGCAAACCTTATGCATGTACCACCATCTCAGCTGTATAACATGACCTCGCCCTAGCCACTATCGGTTTGGGAAATTAACGTCATAGG
Organism: Heliamphora pulchella; assembly: GCA_032270985.1. Classification (NCBI taxonomy): domain Eukaryota; kingdom Viridiplantae; phylum Streptophyta; class Magnoliopsida; order Ericales; family Sarraceniaceae; genus Heliamphora; species Heliamphora pulchella. The sequence goes on from JAULJZ010200293.1 coordinate 1,803, forward strand.
GAAGGTTGCACCCTAGGCGTTAAATGGGCACGAGTTTATTCTCGTGGCAATTGATTATTTCACGAAGTGGGTCGAAGCTACCTCCTACTTCGTCCTGAAGGCTGCCCAAGTAGCTAAGTTCATCAAAGAGAATCTCATTTGTAGGTACGGAGTCCCGCACGAGATAATTTTTGATAACTTTTCCCACTTTCAAGGAGAAGTTTTGGATCTATTGGAGCGATACCAGATTGTTAGTCACAAATTCTCACCATATAGATCACAAACCAATGGGATTGTGAAAGCCACAAATAAGAATGTGAAGAAAATCCTTCAAAAAATGATAGAGGGAAGTAGAGATTAGCCAGAAAAGCTACCATTTGTGCTTTGGGGATACCGGATATCAATTAGAACTTCAATCGGGGCCACACTATATGCCTTGGTTTACAGAATGGAAGCAGTCCTACTTATCGAGTTGGAAGTCCTATCTTTGAGAATAATGGTCAAGAGTAGAATTTTCGAGACAGAATGGGAGAGGAACATATTTGAAGAATTACCTTTGTTTGACGAAAGAAGACTTCAAGCACTGTTTCATATTCAAGGGTATTAGAGGAGGATAGCGCGAGCATTCAACAAGAAGGTTAAGTCCCAAAACTTGAAGGAAGGTGATTTAGTCCTCAAAGAGATCAGAGCTCCAATTTTCGACTCTAGGGGGCAAGTTCAAACCCAACTGGGTCGGGCTCTATCTTATTAAAACCCTCATGTCAGGAGGCGCTGCAATTCTGATGGACTTAGACGAGAATGTTTTCTCTACGCCCATTAATTCAGACCAGCTTAAAAGATTCTACCCTTGAGGGAAAAGCCCGCAAAAGGAGAGCTTCAATACCCGAGTGTTACTCGCACCTTGAACTACGTTATGGCCTGATTCCCTTCTTCGGGATATGTAGGCAGCTTCTATAAGAAGTTCAGCCCAAACCTTTGTTCAAAATTTCCTCTTTAACCATGTTTCGAGTAGTCGATCAATGCAAAAGCTTGTTTTAAGTTTCTCTAATAAATGATTATGTTTAAAAAGCCATCAAGAACCAAAAATAGAGAGATTTTCATTAAATGAGTTTATCGATACAGATTTCAAAAGATGTAAGAGAGGCTCGCAAGTCCTCATCCTAAAAAGCTAAAAAGGAAAGCAAACATGGATATTGAGACATAACAAAAGAAGTTAAGTCCTCATTCTCTTTGCATCTCCTTCTTGTCTTACCTCGCGCTTTATCTCTGCTTACAACTAAACCCTGTAAACCTCAGAAAGCTTGCTATCGAAGTCCCTGCCAACTGACATCCTTAGTCGAGAAGACCAAGCCCGCTGATACTGACCCAAGAAAGGGGCCCGGTAAGGATGATTATACAGATGGCTCATAGAAGTCTTGGGACAGATCTAGGTACGCCTGAATTGGCGAAGGATGCAATAAGAATGATAGAAGGTGGCCAGCTTCAAGCCAACCAATAGAACCCCTGAGTGACCGGCAGTGGAAACAGTCATAGAAGGTATCTTCTGTTAGGGGCATAGCCAAGAGATGTCCTCCCCAGTCGAAGAACTCGGATAATCCTTCCAATCAGCTTCAGTGGAGCAAAGTCGGTAGACCTGACGACGAATAAAGGACATATTGCTGAAGGTATCAAATACAGGCTTTTCTAGTAGATTCACCTTCTCCATCAACTAAACTTGAGAGAAATAAAGAAAAAAGAGAGCTTAGTGGAAAAATCCGAGAGAAATAAAGAAAAATGAGAGCTGAGTGAAAAAATCTGAGAAAATACGAAAAAAGAGAGATGAGTAAATATCTGCAGCAAGAGTGCACTACCAGTAAAATAAGGAGCACCCCTAGCATGGACTCTATCAAGCCCCAAAAGCGTCTCAATAAGAATCAATGGAACAGGGTCCTGACCCTCATGAATTTAATAGGCCACATCCACCAAGGAAGAGCTAGCCTGCCCATTTGAAGGTCCTAGGAGGAAGCGAGCCAAAAGGAAAATGCACCAAGCATACCTACGCTGAAGCAGAAAAGAGAAGTCGCTAAGGGACCCCTGCAGCCCAAAGCGGTCTATAATTCGAGCCACATCAAGGGATCCACCATGAGTAATCAAAGTAGCCTCACGACGGGAAAAACTACAAAGCTGCATCAACCTGTCTCTAGCACTCGAGAAAAGAGCAGGGACTATCACTTCATCACGACTTGAGATCTCAAGGATAGCAGAGCAATCCTCTATAGTCGGACAAGACTCCTTAATATTGAAGCGAAAGTCGTGCACCTCAGGATCCCACAATTGGGCAGCCCCTCGAAGTAGATGCCAATCAACCTTCATGCTTCGCAAGGAGAATAATGCATCTAGGCCAAAGTTGAGGATGTTCCTGCGCTCGACCGGAGAGAGCTTATCCGAGCCAATAAGGAGTTGTTATAGGAGTGGGCTATGAAGAATGTAAGAAAAATGCCAAGTATACAGAACAGTAGAATCTGGAGCAGTGTCACTTTTTTATAGAGTTGAAAAAGGGGGAAAACCCAGAATTTACCTCAAGTTTCGCGCCAAAACATTGTGTTGCGGCTGTCACTATTTTATTATGGCCGTATCTTTGTAATATAATAGCCGTTATATTTCATTCCCAAAACTCATGGCCATGATACTAAAACTCCAGGCCGTGAACTTTTATTCATAAAAGTTTAGGATGCCATTTCCAAAACTAACGGCCGTCATATTCTTTCTCACAACCGTCATCTTTTTTATGCAGAAATTTTAGCAGTCTGTCCCCATTTTGCCAATATACCCCAAACTGTAATTGGGCACCTGTTAGCAACTCGTAACAAGAAAAGCAGTTTGTATAGCAAGATCACAACTCACGAGTCATATCATCATGCATAATAAGAGTCTAAGCATTTAAGAGTGATTTTCATGTCATAAATAAAAAAGTCATAAGCATACATGATAGTTGAAAGTGTAAAAGGGCACGAAGGCCCAACCCATCAAAAGTAGAGTAATGTATAAAAGTGTGTGACGTAGCACGCAGGCCGATAGAAAAATCAAAGGCACGTAGGCCCCATCAGTATATCTGTGTAGAACGTCAAAAATAATATGTGTCAATGTATATCTGTGCAATATGTGTTGAGGCAATGTACCATAACAGTATGTTAAGGTAGTGGATCAGGAGCAGTGGTGTATCAGAACAAAAGTATGAGAATGTATCAGATGGGCACACAGGCCTAAGCATGAATAGGCACGCAAGCCTCCATGTACAGTAAAAAGAGAAAATGAAATCATCTGCAGCTAATTAGAAAAGTCACTCCTGCCAGGTCCTCTTCCCTTGAACCACGTGTCCTCCCTTAGATGACTCTCTAGATGTCGACTTGGTCTCCTCCGCCTCCTTTGAGCTGTCGATTGTCTGTGTAACACTGGGAGTTCGAGCCCGGGATAAAGAAGTAGGGTAGAAGCAAAAGTCCATCTAGAGGATGCAGCTGGGGTGATAGGTGCTGTGCGACCATCGTAAGCCCTCGGCCCTCCACCACGCCCACGCTGAAAGAAGAAAAAGGTGGCACATCAGCTAAGGCAGATGAATATGAACAAAAAGGAAAGAGTACGAGAATGAAAGGTAAAAAATACTGCCACACGGCCACCCCGAGGAGCAGGGGGTTCCAAGCCATGAGCTCAGAAGGCAGCATCCCAACGGCGGACCAACACCCTTAACCGAGTGATCAAGGGGAGGGATTGGTCGCACCACTTCTGGGGCATCTGTCAAGAGAAAAACACAAGTCAGTATAATCAGGTGGCAGGATCAGTCAAATATGGGAAACAGTACAGTCAGATCATCATAATCAAATACAAATAACAGTATCAAGAATAGAAGAAAGGATGTCGTACCTGCTTGGCACCGGGGGGTAGGAGAATCTCTGGGGCCACTGGCTCAATAACCCGAATTTGATGAAGGACCCCATCCACAAAGGTGTGCATTGTTCAAGAGAGCACGGGATGTACAGGGCCCGGGGCTGTAGAAGGAGGACCCCGCACAATAGTACGAGCGCCTATGGCAGGCATAAGCCTCTCTTAGACAAAGACCGCTTAGTCACGATCCTCACCCTCGACCAGCATTACAACGTCGAGGCCTACCATGGCTCGGATGATCTCGACTGTGCGGAGTGTGTCGGTCTGACGCATCCCCACCGGAGGTGTTCTCGGGATACAAAAACGATCATACCCCAAGGACTACCGAACGATGCGCTCGCCAAGGTACCACTCTCTGCAGAATGGTCCCTTAAGCAAGACACGGGTCTAGGTGTTTTAGCTTGCTAGATTGATCTTTGAAAAATCATAACTAATTATAGATTTGAGGTTGTGCTTTATGTCCAGGCTTATATTTTTGTGTTATCTTCTATTTAAAATTAGTTTGAATTGATTTGAGTGCATAAAACTCGAAATATCATTTTTCTACCAAAATGTGTCGTTTTCAGACCAGCCTCTGTTGCAGAGGTAAAAACCCCATTTTAGAACGAGAACTAAGCTTGGGTTTCTCATGAAAGTTGTAACTAACATGTTAATCTATCTACCCACAAAAATGAGCCTCTTTGGTTGAGATTTGGTTAGTCAAAACCCCTTTATAATTTGCTGTTTATGTTCAGTGACTTAAATAGCTTGATGTCAAACCTTTTTGTGTAACCAAAAATTGCTATTTTTAGTGACCTATTTCAACAGTGTTCTTCATGAAAAATGTTAGGAACATTTCAATTTAAATGCTGTTAAAAAATCAGGTCCATAAGCCTCTGTTTGATCCCTCATATGAATTTTGAACTCTTTGTTTTTTCTGTTGAAGGTTCACTTCTGCTGAGTTTTAAAATGCTGATTAGACCCAATTTCTTAAATGAGTTGTTTCTCAAATATTTTCGTAAGAACTATCCTGAGCACTCTTCATAAGAATTGTAGGGGACATGATGGCCTAAAACATTTCCAAAATTTAGCTCGAAAGAACCTATTTTGATTCCCCAAACCCGTGGCCTTCTGAGAGTTTTTTTCGCAGCAAATTGTAAGGTGCTGTTGAAGCGTTTTCCTTTGCGGAGGCCAAATCTCCTAAAAGCCTTAGGATTTATCCTATGTTTCCTTCATGAGAGTTGTAGAGAATATTTTAATATAACTTATGACTAAAAACCAGAATTCAAATCGAAGTCTAGGGTGCCCCAAATTGTTGTTGCAAGTTAAAATTTAATCGTTGAAAGTATAGTTGTATAGTGTTAAGTGAATTGTGAGCATGCCCCTTGTGTTTGGAATTGTTTACATGATTAATTTGATTTAAATTATAAGAATCATGACTTGATATCATTGTATGATGAAAAATGACCTTGCCATGTGATTGAGACCATGCTTTAAAGAGTTGTACCTCATGCTTTGAATAGTTGTACTCATGTTATGCTTAGTTATACTCTATGCTATATTTAATTGTACATCTTTCCATGCTTAGTATACCTCATGACTGCTTAGTTGTACTTTGGGCTATGAGTTATCCATGCACACTGTCATATTACACTTGAGGCATCTTGGGGTTTATCCTTGTACTGTTAATACATTGTCTTGTCTCGTTTGTTAGGGATGTGTTTAGACTTTTGTTTGACACTAGGCGAAAACATCACGAGTCTTAAGGTGGGATGATGCGGTTATATCTTTGTATGGTCAGGAGGTGGCATCGGAACCCACGCCGTTGTGATTGAATAAAATAGCAGGGGCACGAAGCCCGACAAAGAGGTTATTATTCACAATGATGCGCGAATGATGGCCTTAGTGATCACGTTGCCCATAAAGTCTAGCTCTTAGAATTCCCGGTGCAGAGTTGATGTTTCCATTCTTGGGGTATGGTCGGGTTAGGCATTTGCATTGCATTTGCATTGCATTTGTCATTACATGCATAATTAGTTGTTTATGTTTACCGCTTACCATGCTTGTATCTTTCAAATTTGCCCATCTCCTTGATATATAAATGCATTAAGTGTTGTATGAATGTGTTTTAGTGATTTTGTGCTGTGAGTCTGGTTAATGGGTTTGGAGATTTTTCTTCTGAGCTTTAGCTCACGGTTTTATGCCGCGGGTGAAAGAGATGAGCCACCCTACGACGAGTAGTTTGCAGACCAGGCTGAGTTCCAAGAACAAGATGACCCCGATGAGGTTTAGAAGATGAGACCTACTATTTTTGATCTTTTGTTACATATCCATGATGTTCTCTTTTATATTTTGTAATCACCTTTGTGAATTTGTAATATTTCTATATTTTGCGAGTATTCCAAGATATAAATGATGCAATAGTTTAATGAATATCTATGAATGAATCGTTAGTGTAACCCTGATTATATTCTTATGCATGTCTTAACATTCCCGGGAGTCGGGGCGTCACAACTTGGTATCAGAGTCTAGATTTAGTAAACCTTTAGGCCTTAGGTTACGGAAAATTATAAGTTCTGTAGCGTAGAAGTTCTGTAGAGTGTCTATATTATTTAATTTAACACCTATAATGCTATTAACTTAAAATCCTTACATTAAGTTCCCTCTAATCTTCTCTTTTCTTAGGATGGCATCCGACTCAAAACCAGAAGGACCATGGTCGACATCAGAGTTGGAGGATTCAGACCCAGAAGAAGTACCAATAGAGGTGGTGGATCCCATCAATGCTATTCCCCTGGCGTAGATATTTCTCGAAGATTGTTGTAGACGCAGATGAGGAGGTAGCAGAAGAGGAGGTAGCAGAGGAGGAAGATTGTGAGACCAAGTTCCATTTTATTTTGTAATATGTATTCTTGACGTGTTATATATCGCTTTAGTTGTTATAGAAAAGCATGTTTCTATATGTTTTGTGCGTATGTTCGCTTAGATATGCATGCTGATTTTAATCCCGATCTTGTTTGAGCGTTGTGGCAGAAAGTTGGAAACTTTTTGGGTAGGACCGTTTGATCGGTCTTTAGACTGCTCGAGCGGTCTGTCTGCGTGGGTTATATAAGTAGCATGCTAGCGGCATGGGGACTTGGTCCAAAGCTTCTCCTACAAGCTTCTTTTCTTCTCTCTTGATAGAAAGACAAACACCCTAGACTTCTCTCTAGCTTTGGCTTGCTCCAGGTGTGATTCTTGGCTTTACGAGGGTGGAACGGTGTGTTCTTCGCCAAGGGCTTCGCGTTTATTTGAACAGAATCTTGTTTTAGCAACGTTAGTTTTTTGTTGGTGGTTAAAGCTTCGAGTTTTTAACTCTATATGTTATGATTCTAGACTCTCTTATATTAAAAGCATGTTACATGTGATTATATGCATTTTTATCGCTTTAAAATGTTACGAATGCTGGATTTTGTGTTTAAACCTTGTTTGGTTGGATGAAAAGCATGTTTTGCTATCCTAAAGTTTATTATAAAGTTGGTGGACGTATGTATAAATGATTTTCAAAAGGATGAGTTCTGAAAATCGAAAGGAAGTGTGAATATGTTTCGAAAATATGTTTTTTGATGTTTGGAGCCAACCCTTGGGGTTGAGCCTTGGTTTAAACGATGTGGTTGAGATGGTGGAAACACTTTCAAAATGTTGGTCAATTTCCATTAATATATGGATAATATTGCTGTGTGCCTTAAATATTTTGTACATAGCTGTGTGCGTACAAACATTTTGATAAGTCGTGTTGTGTGCCTTTTTAATGATTCAATAGATGTACCGTAATAATGTGTGTATATATGTGGGCCTCAATTGCTCGTCGGTGAAAGTCCAAAAACTTGCGCAAGATAGATGCTTTGTTCATTTGGGTTAATCCTTGTAAATGAAGTGTTTTTTCCATTGGGAAGCATTTGTTGTTGTAGTAATGTATAGAGCTTGTTAGTATCTAGCGGGTCATTGGATGCCCTCAAACTTGGTTAATGGGTGAGAGTCTAAAATTGTTACCTTTGTTCCCGGGGCGATAGGATCAGTATATAGGAATCATTGATGGTTGTGTAAATCAGGTTGAAAAATAACGTGTTGTTTATATTTATTAAATTGTTGGACGTTAGAGGTTTATATGAAAACTTGTGGTTTTGAGGATGAAAAATTATTTTGAGACTTGCGTAGTCAAATTGTTTATATAATCCGTGATGACATGTTATGCATTTAATTCATGATAGTCTATTCCTATAAGGGTTTGGCTCACGTTATTGGATTTAAATCTTTTCAGGTGAAAACGAACATGAAACTTGATCTTGTGAAGCCCTTGAGGTGGCGGAATACAAA
>JAULJZ010200304.1:0-19777 GCA_032270985.1 Heliamphora pulchella
ATTAATTAATTTTAATTAAATAAAAAAACTTTTGATATTTTATTTTTTACAAAATATCACGTTTAAGATAATTTTTTCATAAAATCGAATATCTTGAAAAAATGTGAGAATTAATTCCTGATTTTGAATTAATTAAATGAAAAAATATTTAAACTAAATAAATTATTATTTTTTTAAAAATGTGAAACGGAAAATAAAATAAATAAATGACTTTAATCACTACTTTAACTAAAAAGCTGAAAGAAAAATTATGCATTTATTAAATTTTATTTGTTACGTATTTAAACTCGAAAAGATGATTTGGTAAACCGAAATATTTGAAATCGTGTATACGAAAGGATATTTGATTCTTTTAGATCGTATGATTTTTAAAATTAATAAATTTATTTTAATTAAATAAATTTTTATAACCTTTAAAAATATTTTAAAAATCTACGTATGAGAGAGAATTTATTCACAGATAAATTTTGCAGTCTTCATCACCAGTTTGTAGGCGATGCAATGAAATCCTGTGTGTTAACAGTAAGACCTCTTCTCCACCGGACAGATTAATTTTTGTATCGTCAGTACAAACCTCATTTAGGGATAAATTTAGATAATTGTTAGTGTGGATCACTTCTCTATCTGAAGGGTTCATTGCGAAGCGATTGATTTGGGATTAGGTGATGGTTAACACTTAGCTATATATAATAGTATCATCTCCATTTGAGTCACTGCTATTATATACTAGACCAAAACTATGTCAATTATTTAATTTTACTTGGCAGAGTCTGTTGCCTAGATAGTAAAATTAATAGGAATTGGCCTATCTGGTCATATGATGAATAGTAGACGTACTCACATCGAGGCATGCTATTTACAGGATACCAAGCTGCTGGTGATTTTTTTTAAAATGGTAGAGAAAATTAAATTAAAATAAATTCAAAATTTTGCTCTTCATAATTAACGGTATTTTAATTATGTGATTCTTAGAATTAAAATAGATTTCAACTCACTCGCTTCAATACTCAAAGAAAATAAACTAACAAGACCGAATTTTGTTAACTGAAAATGTAACTTAAATATAGCTTTAACTACCAATGATATTCCTTTAATACCAAAAAATGTGTTTGTTTCTGAAGAAAGATTCTTTCTCAGGGTCGAAAGGCTTGAAGAAAAAAAGGTTCAGAAATAGGGAGATACGATTTTCAGGGTAGTTAGTGGGCCACAGACTGGTGTGAAAAAGCCGAAAAGTAGATATTTTTACTGTAACTAAACACGGCACTGGAAAAAGCTATATCCAGTATTTCTTATAAGGCAGGACAAACAAGGTAATTTTTGTTCACTCGTTGTGAAAACATATTTAGCGGTGTTATCTACCGGTACCTGGTATGTAGATATGGAAGCCACTAATCATGTCTGTAATTCTAGAAAATCTGATAACTTAATGATGAAGAGATTTACCTGCTTATGGGCAATCATACAAAGGTGACAGCAGTTGCAGTAAGAGATGCCACTCTCAGTTTTGGAAGAGATCGAGTTTTAATATAAAGAGATTGTCTTTATGTACCTGTAGACACCCCAATTTGACCCCGCCTAATCTTAGGTAAATTCAATGATGAAAACAGTTAGAATTGTGCCTCAGTACGATCCTCGAGAAATGATTCAATCTCGATATTTGAACCCAATTATCAAAACCTTCAAACTAATGAAATTATGTCGAACCACCAATAACTTGCTGTGCAAGTTATTCCCAATGTGGCGGCCGTCATGTTCATTGTGGTGACTGCCAATAGAACCTCTTGAAAATCTTAGTCAAAAGTGGCGACCGCCACCTCCAATCTGGCAACCGCCAACCTGCATTGTGGCGACCACCAATAGAATCTTGTAGAATCTTTTCAAACATGGCAATCGCCATCTCCCAACCTGGCGACTGCCAACTTCAAATGGCCTTACATACCCCAGAATGTGGCAGCATTTCATTGATTGAAGAATTTTATAATACCGTACCCCCGGATACGTTTTCAAGACATAATTTTAGTGAGAGGTTTAGTGAGAGAAGCTCTGCCAAGTCGTTGAGCAATCCGAGCCCCGACGCCGAAATCCTGCTGAAGTACCGAGAGCTGAACCTCCAATACTAAAATCTTTGCTTGAATCATCACCCGAGGATTGGATCATTGGAGCACATTTCCCGACTTGAGGATTCCTTAGCAATCCATGTACCACGCTTGGATCCCCTCTAACTTTATTCTCTCTCTTTTGGAGTGATCGGGTTACATTCAATTTCAATTCACATTTTCTTTTCATTTGTATAATTAATCTTATTTGCTTACTTTCTTTAATTCCTTAGTTATTAATTTCCTCACATTTTACACTTAATACATTGTTACTTTTCTATTAATTCATTAAATAGTGTTAACATAATCTAACAATACAACTAAACAATGTCGTTATTATTATAATAATGCACTTATATTTATATGGATGTAGTTGTTAATACTAAGTTAAATAGTTATAATTAATTTCTTTTATTCTTTTCTAGTATTAGTTTAATTTCCTTTATTAATATATTCCATTTCTTTTTTTTTAATGATTTAATTTCCTTGTAATGCCCATTTTATTTATAATGTAGACTTTTCTTTTCAATATACCATTTTCTCTTCTTTTTTCTTGTAATATAGTTTTATTTTTCTTTTAATGTTCTATTTCTTTTTAATGCTAATATTCAATCTTATTTTCTTTTATTTCCTTTTAATATTAGTATAATGCTTCTTTTCTTTTAGTATTAGCTCAAATGCTCTTTTAATAGTATTATTTTTCTTTTCTTCTTCTTTTCTCTTTAGTGTAATTTCTTTTTCTAAACACTTTTTTTTTCTTTCTTTTATTTTCTTTTTGTTACTAACTTTATTTTGCTACTTGTCCTTTTCTCTAATTAAAATATTAGTTTAATTTTTCTTTTATAGTTCATTTTCTTTTCTCTTATTTTATTTTGTTTAAACATAAAACCCATAAAAAATCTTTTAATTTTAATTTAGCTTCCTTTTAGTATTTTGTTTATTATTCATTTCTTTTATTTTTTTCTAACGTAAATTCAAAAATATTTTAATTATTAGCTTAGTTTCCTTTCATTGCCTTCATTCTTAGCTAGAATTTAACATTTCTAAAGCATATTTTATGATTTTGGGTTATTTTCGTAGTTTAGATTATTTTGACCATTTAATGATGTTATTAGCAATTTTTATGTTCATTTAGAGTATGATTTTTATTTAGCAACTTTTAGTATATATTTTTTTCACGCTAGCCTAGGTTATTTTAATAATATTGCATGTGAAAGTGCTCCATATATCTTCTAGTTAGAAATTACATGCCGTAGGACTTAGGATTTTTCTTTTGATATTTGTTTTGTTTGGCATTCTATGTACGTATGTTATGTATTTTTCGTATTTGATTTTAAATATTCTCTCTTTGCATCTATTTTCTTTATTTGCATGCATTTGTGAAATCTTATTAAAGAACCAATGATGATTAGTAGAGGCCAACTTTACGGTTGAGCGAACGGGGTGCCTAACACCCCCGATTCGGACCTTAACCCCCGAACCCTTTTCCCCTGGTGAAACGTTTTAAAGATCAATAGCTATTTTTGTTTTTCTTGATTTTTTCTCAAAAATCAAGAGGCGACTATTTTTAACAAAAATGGAGTTTTCAAAATTTGGCTTTTAAGGTATTAAAATATTTTTCAAACATCTTTAAATTTTTTTATTTTTGAACATTTTCAAAATCCTAAAATTCCGGCACCACAGTACCTTCCATTAGAAGAAACTTAGTTTTCATTTCTAGATTGGTTAAAGATAGATATTTAGTTTATTTTAATAACTCTGTAGTTATTAAGAATAATAAATGGGTTATCTGTTCTGGTACATTGATGGATGATCTTTATGTTATTATTTTTATCTCTCATATACTGTAACTAACTGAATTGAATAACATATCTAATTTACTATATAAGAGAAAGTTTTATTTTTTTAATGAACCAAACGTTTTTTTGGCAGTTACGCTTAGGCCATATTAATTTAAAAAGGATTAACAGACTGGTAGCAGATGAATTTTTGAGTTCATTGGGAGTAGAGACATTTTCAGTCTGTGAGTCTTACTTAGAAGGTAAGATGACCAAGAGGCCTTTTTTGGCCAAAGGCTATAAAGCTAAAGAACCATTGGAGCTGGTTCACTCAGATGTGTGTGGTCCTATGACAATCTAGGTTAGAGGTGGCTTTGAGTACTTCGTCAATTTTATTGATGACTACTCAAGGTATGGATACATTTACTTGATACATCGTAAGGCAAAATGCTTTGAAAAATTCAAAGAATTCAAGGTAGAGGCAGAGAAGCGTCTGGATTAAAGTATCAAATCACTACGATCCGACCATGGTGGGAAATATCTCTTTGGAGAGTTTAGGAATTACCTATCATCAGAAGGAATTATATCCCAGTTTACTGCACCTGGCACTCCGTTGCAGAATAGTGTAGCAGAAATAAGGAATAGGACTCTTATGGAGATGGTAAGGTCCATGATGAGTTATTCAGGATTATCCGATTTGTTTTGGGGACCCTCTTTAGAGACAACGACATATATTCTAAATTTGGTACCTTCTAAGTCAGTACTTTTGTTAGTTATAGGCAACCCAAGATGAGTGAATTGGGTCTTAAAAAGATAAAAATAATTTTAAAAACCTTTTTAAAAACCTTTAAATATTGTAAAAAAATATAGTACGATAATCAAAGATTAAAGTAATCCAAATATTAAAAAGGTTGGGGATAGAGAAAATGAATCAGACACCAAGAATTTATAGTAATTTAGCTTCTTCCAAACTTATGTCCACTTCTCAAGTCTCCCCTTGAAAATTTTCACTATGTAGAATGCTTTACGAGCGCATTCCAAGCCTTACAAACTCAAGACTTCGCTTGAAAATATTCACAAGGATACGAATATTTACGGGTACATTCAAAGGCCTTACAACAGCAACAAGATAATCCTATGAAAACAATCTCCTATTTTTTTCTAATCATTCTTGAGCTATTTTTTTATGAGATTTACTCACTTACTCAAAGGACAAATGATGACTCACCCTTTGATACAATAAATGAAGTGTATCAATGAGCATCACTCACTCTTTTTACAGAAATTAATTGACAATAAATGAAGAGGTAAAGAGAGATGAGGTACAAGAGCTGGAGTTACAACAATAAATAAAAATTTGAAGATTTTGAGTTTGAATCAAGTAATAGAACAGTGATTGTAAATCTCTAGAGAGATTAAATGATGAGGAGTAACTCTTTATATAAGCTCTTGAGCATTCATGACTGTTGGAGGTAGGTGAGGGCATTAAATGCCAAAAATTTAACCGTTGAAGTCTTCCTCGAATTTGAATTTTCGTTGTAGATGTTGACACAATTTCTTTAGGGTCGACACAAAATATCTAGGGCATGGAACTTTAAGTGATTGGGTCAACTCAATTTGTTTGAGGTGTCGACACAATTTTTGCAAACTTTCTCACCAACACAACAGTGTCGACACATTTGGCTATTGTGTCGACTCAATGGTTCTTCAGCACCCGGGAGAGGACAATTTGTGTCGACTTAAATTTTCTTGGTGTCGGCACTAAAATTCTGTAGGAACCCTAGGGAGATTTGTGTCAACTCATTTGAACATTGGTGTCGACATTAAAATTCTATAGGCGGGCTCAAAATATATTTGTCTACTCGAGCTTCACTTTGTGTCAACACACCAAATTCTGCAGGTAGTCTCGGTACTTTTGTGTCGACTCATTTGGCAATTGTGTCGACTTAAAGTTTTAAATAACAAAAGTGAGGAACCACTTTTGCGTCGACTCAAACTAAGTTTGTGTCGACTCTTTTTGAGTGCAGAGTGCTTATGCTCTTTTGTGTCGACTCAAAATCTATTTGTGTCAACTCAAAATACTTAGACCTGAAAAATATCTTTCACAAATTGTTAGGGTGTCAAACCATTTGTTCAAATGTGTTGACATATTTGATATCTTCAAGTATACTTTGCCTTAAAATTTTTACTCAATTATCAATTAGGTTCAACACGAAATATTCTCATAATAAAAAATACTTAAGTATTTTAATCCTTTTGAGAGATAAGTTATTTTTCTTTTAGCTAAATGTGTTAACTCATTTGTTCAATATGTGTCAACACTTTTTTTAAAAAATATAAATATTATTCTTTTAAATCCATTTATTCTAAAAAATAAATTATCAAAATTATCAAAATCAATATAAAAATCCCTTGGACTAACAATCTTCTACTCCCACAGAATTGTGGACCGGACGTAAGCCTCGTTTGAAATACATTCGGATTTCAGGGTGTTTAGCACATGTGTTAAAAGAAAACGCGGATAAATTAGAACTGAGAACAGAAGTCTGTTTCTTTGTAGGGTATCCAAAGGGAATGAATGGTGGACTATTTTATAATTCTAAGGATCAGAAAGTCATTATTAGCACCAATACCCAATTCTTAGAAGAGGATTATATTATGGTCCACAGGCACAAAAACAATATTGTTCTGGAAAAAATGAGAGAAAATACCAATAGAATAGAAGAGGAACCACAAGTCACTGATATTCCATTATCTTATCGTAGTGGAAAAATTATCGGGACATGTACAAATCATGAACATGGTGCTAATGCACAGGGTTCAGATTTTGCGCAGCCTGTTACTGCTATTACACAGACACAGGTAGTACATCGTCGTAGAGAAAAAGTTGTTCATCAACCTGATCGGTATATGTTCTTAGAAGAGTCTTTTGACAAGATCCCGACAGAACTAGATATCGATCCCTGTAACTACAATGAAGCACTTGTGAGACCCTAACTCGTTTTCTTTTTCGGCATTTTTGGCGCGCGTTTAGCATTTTTGCTTTAACATGTTTAAATGCTTTTAGATGCATGATCGGGGTTAGATATGCATGTGGAGAAGGTTCCCGGGGCCGTGAAACGTTACGGTGCGAATTTTAAAAAATTTCAAAAAAAGAGATATTTTGGAAACCTATAAATATCTGGAGTTGGATATTTTCAAAAGATATTTTTAAAACTTCTCCAATAAGTTTTTTTTTCTCTCTGCCTTCTCTCTAACTTCTCAGGGGACTGGGGCTCAGTTTTTAACGATCAAATAGCAGATCCTTGCTATTGGCGTCGTGGTCTACGTATTCATCTGGACGAATTTTTATTCCGATGATGCTCGATTTTGTACGTGGTTCGAGGTATCGAGTTTTTAACTCATCGAGATAGGATCATAGACTCTCATGTCTTATAAGGGTGCTACAAGTATTCGGGTGTATTTTTAACGGTTAGATTGCTGTAGATCTAAGTTTGTCTCAAGTTGAGTTTTTGGGTTTAAAAACCATTTTTTGGTGATTTCGATGGATGAAATCCGGTGTCAGGTGTTTCTTTTGTGATTTTGGTGTTAGGCTTGGGCGTGTGGATGTCCGAGGGTGTTGGATGGGAGTTTCGAGGCTTCAATTCGAGATTTGGAGGGTTAAAACCGTGGCTTAAAAACGGTTCCCGTGGGAGGTCAGTCGATTGGACCTGTGTGGTTAGTCGACTGGATCTTGAGTTTGGGAGGTCAGTCGATTGGACCTTGGAGGTCAGTCGACTGATATGATTCTGTTTGGGGTTCAGTCGACTGGACCTGGAGGTCAGTTGACTAAAATGTTTTTGGTTGGATTTTTCTTGCTTTCCAGCATGTTTTCAGTCGACTGGGCGTGGAGGTCAGTCAACTGGGGTCCTGTGTGGGCGTTTGGTATTTGTTTTGATGGTTTGGGTTGGGTTCTTGGTTTTTGATTAGTTTCCAACGGTCTTCAATTCATTAGTTATGGAATTAATTAATTGATATACTGTTGAATTCTATTCGGGGTACGGTTGGTTACGTCGTGGTTTCAGGGGTTGTGTCATGGTCTTGGGTGTTTGTTTAGGTGCAGTCCTCAAAGGTGATGTGCATGGCTAGATGTGGGGCGTGTTTGGGCCCATGGCACCTTTGGAAAAAAGGTGGTGTTGTGACCTCGTGGTTTAAGAGGTTTAGCGTTGGCCTTTGGGTTAGGCTTGGTTTTGTGGGTTGATGTTGTTCCTGTGAGTGGATGTCGGGTTATTTGACAGGTGGCGTCATAATGTGAAGTTATATATGGCTATGTGCGTTTATACCTGGCTGTGTGCATTTATAACTGTTTATTTATGTACGAATTATGTAAGTGGATCACATGGCTTTGATGTCGTTACATGTAACGTGGTTTAAGCTTTAAAACTCAGAGGTTTTATAGGCAGGTGTATGTGGGATATAAGGAATAGATGCATGTAGTGTATGTTGCATGAGTTGCAAGTGTTGTGTGAATCACGTGTGTAGCATGTGACGTGGTTTGTGAAACGTAGTGATAGTACGTGATTTTATGCATTTAAATCCTGGTTAGGTTATGTATAAGTGTATGGAATGTGATGGTTGAACATTTGGTTCTGTGAATGTTAACCTTGGTTAACTAAGCATGTGTTGGGGTTGCGGTCCCTCGTTAAAAGTCCGTAAAGACATATGCGGTAGGGATGAGGTCCTTAGGCATGAGGCCGAGAAGGTGGTTTCGTTGGGGCAGCGGTCCTTCGGCGTGAGGCTGAGAAGATGTGTATGTTGGGGATGAGGTCCCTTGGCGAGAGGCCGAAAAGGTGCATTGACGGGACTGCGGTCCCTCGGATTCAGCCTGAGAAGTTACATGGATTACATGAACTGGATTATGGGATGGATAGACTAATTTCCAAATTATTTTTAAGAGTCATGTGAATCGTGATTTAAAAACTATTTTCAAACTGTTTTCAAGGCTCCTGTGAGTGAGTCAAAACGATGGCTTGTATGCTTGTTTTCCCGTTTGCATGTATAAATTATTTTAAAGGCTTGAATGAGAGTCTAAAACTGCACCTCGTTTTCTTAGCATATTTAGCTTATACTGCATGTGTTGTCTAGTATCTGCTGAGTTTTGGTTCACGACGTGGAATTTAATTTTCTTCAGTTACCGATCACGCAGGTTGATTTAGAGGTGCCGAAAAGGTGAAAAAGCTATAATCTTCCTTTTTGTTCTTTCTGTTTCATGTATGTTGTATACATGTTTCGCCGATGCTGGAACCATATAATGTATGCCATTTGGAGATTATATAAAATGCACGTATAGTTTAATTTATGAGTGTGTTCTCGGGTTAGGTTTTCTGTTTGGTTGTTTGTGGGTGTTTCACGTGACCCAGAGTTTGGGGTGAGACAGCAGTTCAGGATAAAGATGCAGATCTTTGACAATGGGCTATGAATTCAGAGATAAAATTTATGTATTCCAATTAGATCTGAAAACTTGTAGAACCACCCGAAGGAATAAAACTCATTGGATGAAAGTGAATCTATAAAAGGAAGAGAGGAGCAGACGTGAATGTTGAACCTTCAAAGTTAAGCTTGTTGCTAAAGGGTTCACTCTAAAAGAAGGGATCGATTATGAGAAAATCTTTTTACCGGTAGTCATGCTTAAGTTTATCTAGATTCTCTTATCTATTGTCACTTATTTCGATTACAAAATCAGACAAATTCGATCAAATCGAGTGTCACTTATTTCGATTAACGGAAGTTTTGACGAGTGTATTTATATGATACAACCAGACGAATTCATTGCAAAGGGTCAGGAGCACATGCTGTGAAAATTTAAGAGATCCATTTATGGACTTAAGCAGGTATCAAGGTCTTGAAACACTCGGTTTGATCAATCCATAAAGTTTTATAGTTTTGATCAGAGTTTAGATTCGTCCTATGTGTACAAGAGGCGTGACGAAAGCATGGTGATCTTCCTAGTACTTTATGTAGACGATATCTTGCTCATCGAAATCGATGTAAGGACATTATTTACGGTTAAAGTATGGTTATCTAGGCAGTTCGATATGAAGAACTTAGGAGAAGCCAGTCATATCCTTGGGATCAAGCTTGTGCAAGATCGAAAACAATGGATGTTGAACTTATCACAAGCAAAGTATATCGATGATATCCTTATTCGTTTTAGCATTCGGAATTTCAAGAAAGGGTTTCTCCCTTTTAGGCATGGAATCACTCTATCCAATGATTAATGTCCTAAAACACCTAATGAGATAGAGAAGATGAAGGCGGTTCCTTATGCTTCGACAGTAGGAAGCCTCATGTATGCTATGCTTTGCACTAGATCCGACATTTGGTTTGCCGTTGGCATAGTTAGCAGATATCATTCAAACCCAAAACATGAGCATTAGACTGTGGTAAAGAATATAATCAAATACCTAAAAAGAAATAAAGATTATATATTGGTTTACAGGTAGACAATCTAGTACCTTTAGGGTACACAGACTCAGATTTCTAGTCTGACAAGGATTTCTACAAATCTACCTCAAGATATGTGTTTACCTTAGGAGGTGGAGTTATAAGTTAAAAAAGTATCAAGCAGTCCTGCATTGCTGATTCTACCATGGAGGCCGAATACGTGGTAGCTTCTGAAGCAGCCAAGAAGGTCGTTTAGCTCAGGAACTTCCTGTTGGATCTTGAGGTGGTCCATTCAGTTCAGTCAGTTATTACACTTTATTGTGACAATAGCGGAGTAGTTGCAAACTCGAAAGAGCCAAGGGTCCATAAGAAAGGAAAGCACATTGAGCGTAAGTATCACCTGATACGAGAAACTGTATAGAGAGGTAATATTACTGTGATCAAGATTGTAAAAAGAGACAACCTTACAGATCCTTTTACAAAGAGCTTACCGCTAAGACTTTTGATAGTCATATAGATGGCATGGGAGTCAGATGTATGGCAATATAATTTTGAGTATAAGTAGGAGATTGTTAGCGTTAGTATATTGAAAATAGTATTTTAGTATTTAATTTTATTTTAATAAAATTAATTTTTTATTTTATGAGAATATTTATGAGTAATGTATGTATATCATTTCTTTAATGTTATACATGAATTTTTAATATTTTGAACAATATTTAATCTGGTGTGTAAAGTACGGCTTGCACATAGAAGATCAGATTTTAGGTTCTTGCAGAATATAAATTTTATATTCATAGTTTAGATGAAAATAAACATATCATCGGTACGACTGTAGCACAGAGTTTTAGTAGACCTGTCTTGGTTACGAGGAACAGATAATAGCGTTATTTATTGTTCTGACTTTTTGTGCTAGTATATTTTGTGTGTATTGAACATGACATTTTGAGTAATTAATTTTATACTGATTATATAAATTAATTTACACCACAAGGTTATTATGAATAATACTTATACTCTTAATTCTGAAATAATTATTAATTTGCGTATATTTAATATTTCGTTGTTTTGATTTATTAGAGGGTGCGATCTTCTATGGATCTATATTATCGATGAGTTGGATAACGGTATTATTTATATGGTGAATATTAACTATTGACGGAATTCACGTATCAAATGATCGGAATTGGCGATACCCCCTTAAGGAAGCTTAAAAATTTTGACCAGGCCAAACCCTATAGGTGGATTTGATTATCCGACGGTCAAATAAGTTAAGTGGAAGGGCTTAAGGAATTAAAGATGCCGATTAAATTAAATTGACAGTAATTAAATTTAATTGACGGGCATAAAAAATCTTAACGTGAAAAAAATATTAAGCATTTAATAATATGAACTCAATTGTGAAAATTATCGCTCTTTAGTGGTGTAAACTGTAATTCAGTATTTTATGAAAATTGCAAAAATCGCTACAAGGTTTTCATAATTACATATACCGTTATGAGGTTTGCTTAATTGTGAAAACAACTGATGTGTGTTTGTGTTCCACTAGAAGTCGTACTCATAATTACTCCATAGATCCCTGCTGTAGCCCTATAAATATACAGGTAGGCTGAACTAGTTTAATAACTCGGATTTAAGACTAAAGATGTCTAGGTTCTGTCGATACGAGTTCTTGATAGATTGTAGCCCACACTACATTCAAGAATCTCATAAGAAAATATAGTAGAAGGTCTGATGGAAACTTCAATTCGGAATCAAAAATATAGTTGAAAATTTGACCGAAAAAAGTATTCTTTTAAATTAACTATGGTTGCATGGATTTTAATTTTGATCGTTCAACATCGAAAGTTTTATCTGGAGCCCGGTTCGGTATTTGCCCGTCCAGTTAATTTTTTACCAAAAATTATTTATAAAAATAATAATCTTGGCAATTTTGCTTCCAACATGACCTGCATTGCCCTCAGATCAGCAGCCTCATTCGCACTGACCATCTCTCTGACCTACGCATTTGAGGTCTCGATCAGCTCTTAGAGGGAGAGTGAGCCAGCCTAGAAGAGGTTGTATTGCTCTTCCAAGGCCTCAAAGTGAGTGGCCCCTTCCAAGGCCATTTATAGCCCCTATATCGTGAGTAAACTGTCAGTTTGAGCACACAATAAGATAATGCTAGAAATAAAAGAAAGATGAGACTAAAGTGACTTACCACGACCATATTCTAGGCTGTCTTTTTCATGATCGTATAGTTTGCCACCTTATTGAATGCCTCCTTGTACTTATGGAGGGCAAGGCTCTTGACCAGGACCCAGTCCACATTATGGATCTCCACAAGTGAGACAAGCTGGGTAATGGGTTTGCATCAAAAGCGCGACTAAAAGGTTAGGGGCTTTCCCCCTCAACCAATACCAGGTCAAATGTAGGCTCCAACATCTGTTGTATTTGGTCCTGAGTGCTCAGGCACTTATTTGCCCGGTGGGACCACGTCCCCGAAGTAGTGGTTGTCCTTACAGCCTAGCTGCTACTCGGCGAGGACTAAAGTGCTTGACTCCAAAAATGAGGGAGGAGAGTCGGCGGGGCGACATGGTGACTGCTTCGCCATTTGGTAACGTTAGCTTAACTACGATGGGAGTTCCTTGGCTAGAGTCTGAGAGACATAAGCTGTACGGGACAAAGAAACACTGATGCTCTGGGCTTGCTCAAGCGACCCCAGTCGAATACCAATCTCCTCAACTTATATGGGAACTCCATTAAGCAGCTGAGAAAAACTCTAGATGTTACGGTCGAAGTTGAGGACCCTCTTCAGGTGGGTTTGGTTTATCCCCCTGTCATACCGATCCCTATTAGTCGAGATGTTTGGCGAATGAAGCTGCAAAGAAGGATAACACATTAATGCTCAGTATGCATCAAAGACAAAAGTGGAGAATAAAAGCGAAGTAGGTATAGCTCAGGTACCTAGGGCACCAACTCTGACCGGGCATAGTCTAGCTCGGGGGTCTTAGGGACCAGAGCTAAGCTACCAATTGTCCCTGTTCACTGTAAAGTCTGCAATCTCCCCATTGTAAGAGCTCCTCAAATCAAGCATCCTTAGCCCTGGGGTAGTATCGGTTGCTCTTTGCAATAGTTTGTCGAAAGGAATAGCAATATTGAATCTTAGCTCAATGCCTAGGTTGTGGTTAAGGGTGTCTACTTGCATCAGAATGACAAAAAAATTAGGGGTGAGCTAGGCCTCCCATAGGAGGTACAAAAGGGGGGACCTCATCTTGGATTCTACAATAACTAGAAGGAGCCAAACTAACGCGCCAACCTAGTCTATTGTCCAATGTTCACCTTGGTTCGACAAACAAACTGAGACATCATCAGGGATGGCACAGGCCCATCGAAAGTGCGCCATGACCCCAAGGGTATTGACAAGCCTTGCTAAACGACCCATGGATAAGGATGAAGTAAAGAAAAAACAAAAGGAGAAGATGTAGAAGGATCAAGATAAAGTAAAAATGCATCAAACAAGATCATAAATAAAAGGAACACAAGGTGATTCTTACCACAGGTGTTAGTCTACGAAAGTACTTCTGGAAATAGTGAAGAAGAGCCCCTTGAATCGCCAGAGAAAGGAATAAATCTCTTAGAATCCTTGCTGGAGATAGCACAGAGAGAGAAGAGAGATTAGGAAAGCGAGCAAGAGGGGGAATGGTGGGATAAACCCTACTAGTTATAGAACCCCAAAGGGTTCGAATGGGAAATGCGAAACGGCGCCTCTGAAACGACGCACAAGGCATGCTCCCATCGCATTTAATGCGCAATAATGTCTAAGGCAGCACGTCAGTTGCGAACGATATGGATGCCAAATAATGAAACGTTAGTCCGAGTTAGCATTGGACACTGCGCTAGATGAACCAGGATTCGAGCACAGTGGTAGCACGGGTAAGGTTATTAAGGATTGCCCAAGCATGGGAAACATCATAAATTCAAAATTATTAATATTTATTAAGAATCATTTCTGACGTTACAAATTCTAAGGCGCATATTGCGTCATACGCATTAAATGCACTCATGCGCATCACTTCAAACGTCCCCTAAAGACCACTCAGAATACAACACGTGTAAATGTGTGACAGTTTGCGTATAGATATGTCCAACTAGAGAATGACACGTCACCAAGGATTATCTCATAAGCTTTTTGGGCACATGCCACTAATCTATTTAGATTCAAAAAGTTCGTTCAGGGATCTCATCACCTCCCACATAGCTCAGCACCTTGAGCAATGGGAGGGTGATAGGGGAAATTAAGGGAGGTCAGTAAATGTTGAGGTGACTTGGTAACCACGTCAGCATAAGTGGCATTGAATTTACTAGGAGCCCATGGGCCAAGGGCCCGAGGATGGAGCATGGTCACCCAAGCATCCAGGATACTGAGCCTAATAGCTCGATCGATGTCCATAGTCGACCTGCACGAACATCAAGGTACTAGCATCCGATCTTTGAGCCCATACCCTTGGATCTGATACCACAGTCATCATGTCAACGTGGTTGGCCAGATCCCATTGTTAGTCTAAGGATTTTTTTATTAGATTTTAATGATTTTTATAATTTATTTTCTTAATTAAATTGATTTTAAAAAGATTATATTTCAAAAATGAAGTGTTGACACAAATTGACAAATGAGTTGACACCCTTAACCTTTTGGGATAACCTCTTTTATCAAATGGATTGACACATGTGTATTCTTAAGTTTGAATATTTTGTGTCAACCCTAATTGATATTTGAGTCGACACTTAAAGGTAAAGGAAGCTTGATCCTCTCAAGTGTGCCGACACATTTGAAATTTGAGTCAACACCTTAACATGTTTATCTAAAATGTTTCAGGTATTTCACTTTGAGTCGACACAAAATGAATTTTGAGTCAACACAAAAGAACGATGACTCTCTACTCTAGAATGAGTCGACACAAACTCAGTTTGAGTCAACACTAAGTGATTCCTCACTTTAGTGATTCGGGGATTTTGAGTCGATGCCAATTGAAGATGAGTCAACACAAATCTACCGAGTCTGCCTGCAGAATTTTGAGTAGACACCAAAGCCAAAATGAGTCGACACAAAATGACTAAGAGTTCCTGCACTTTTTAGTGTCGACACCAAAGGCAATTCGAGTCAACACAAAAAGATCCCTCCAGAAAGCTGAAGAACAAAAAGAGTCGACACTAAATGTAATTGTGTCGAACCAAAACCATTTATGTCGACACCTGCGACGAAAATTCAAATTATGCGGCAGAGTTCAACGGTTGAATTTTTGGCATTTATTACTCCCACCTACCTCCAACGGTCATGAATTTTCAAGAGCCTATATAAGGAGTTACTCTTCAGCATTTAAAATAACAAGAGGCTTACATTTACTATTGTATTGCATGAATCAAAGACAAAATCGCTCAAGCTGTCATTTATTGCCAATGATTTTGTAAAGAGAGTGAGTGATATTCATTGTAATACTTCATTTATTGTATCTAAGGGTGAGTCACCCTTTATTATTTGAGTGAGTGAGTAAATCTCATCAAAGAAGAACTCAAGAGATTAGAAAAAAAACAAGGTTTTGAGTGAGTGAGTCACCCTTCTCTCTTATACATTTTTTGTAGGATCATCTTGATGTTGTAAAGGTTTTGAATGCACCCGTAAGCATTCTATGTAGTGATCTGGTACGTTTTTATTTAATTGATTATTTATTTTTTTTACTCAATTAAAATTTCTGGGGACAATTGGTGATTTATGGGGTCCGAAAATTAATAATATACATTAGAATTAAATAAAAATCAAATTGAGGATGAATTAGAAAGTTGATGGTATAAAAGATGAAAAAAAAATGAAAATGAAACGAAAAAGCCTCTTAGCCGAAGCTGAGAAGCTTCGGGAGGAAAACAGAAAGAGAGAGAGAGAGAGAGAGGGGAACTTCGAGAGAGAGATTAACATGTATAAGAGAGACCCGAAGGTCTCCCTTCCTGGACGCCTCTGTCATCTTCTTCTTTTTGATTTCTTCTCTCCTCTTCGTCCTCGTTTCTTCTCTGATTCGGTTCCATGGTAGAAAATCAAATTTTAGAAAAAGGGAAGTTTGCAAATTTGCAAAAGAAGAACGAGAAATGGTGGTTGCCATCTCGCGACACCACTTTGTCGATCCTCACCATCATCGCTGCCAGTCAGCGCTAATGCCGACACCACCACCTCTTCTGGTCATCTTCGACGACGTCGATTTGGAGTTAAGTTTTGTACATCGAGAGCTTCGTAATCGTGACAACAAACGTTGATTTCAGGGGAGGTCAAAACCTAGGGTTTTGGTTTTGGCAAAATCTGAGAATTTGGGGACTTTAGATGTCAGAGGAAAGCTCCAAAGAACGTGAGAAGATGGAACATGGGAGCAAGGGAATCCAACCACACCCCCTTCGGCGCTGCCATCTTCATCTTTCTTCTTTTTCTACTTTTTCGCCATGTGAGCAAGAGAGCTTTCAAGCTCTTGATTCATCATCTCTTTCAACAAATTGGAATCTGTCTCTTCAAAATTTGATGTTATTGCTCGGGATTCAAACAGTGTAAAGCAAGCTCTTGGCGTTGGAGCAATCATAGCACGAGCTTATGGAGGGACCGAAATCTAGGGTTCCTGGTTGTGGTGTGTTTGGCTCCGACAGGTAGGATCTAGACTAACTAGGTTGGTTTATTTTGATTTGTGTTGAATTTTCTGGAACTCTATGAAATCCTGAGTATTGGTCTAATATTGGAAGACTTACTGAAATATTATCGAATGCTCAACTCGAAGATATGAGATATAAAACTGAAATTCGAGACTCCAAGAGGTAGGATATAGACTAATTAAGGTGTTTTGCTTTAAATTGTGTTGAATTTGAACTACAATAATGTGAAATTCTAAGCTTCCTTGAGATTGACAAAAACCTTAAATAAGCTGAAAATTTTATGGATAGGATTCATGGTAATGGTTTGATGTTGTGAGATTAAAACCCATAAGGGGCAATTAAAATTATACAATATGATGGTTGAGAATTTGGAAAGCTAGAAACTATAACCTAACCCAAGATTCCATTAAAGTTTAGTTGGTTCTACGGTTCCGAATTTGATCTTATGAATTTTAGAGTGAGAAATGATGTATGGATAATCCGTTGAGATGCATGAACCTATAAATTTTTTTAGGGTGTCATTTGATGATTAATGTATACTTAACTTATCAGATTTGGGGGTTGCTGACGTTAGAAAATTTAGTTAATTCACAGTTTAAGTGATTTGAGTTACGTTTAGTTCCAATAAAACTTGGTTAAGTTGGGAGCTTGAGAGCATGGTAATCGTTATTTTGATATTGCAATCTTAAGTAAGGCGAATCAGTGGCTGCAAAGGGTTAATTAGAGGGTTTAAAGCATAGTTAATGGATATGGCATAATTGGGTTGAGAATCAATTAAACAAGATGGGTTTATAAGATAAGTACGAGAAGCTGTCAAGTCAAATTGAATATCGTGGGAGATAGAATTTGGCATTTTGTTGGACTTAGAAGTTCTAACTATGGTGGGGTTGCCAGAAATTGATTGGTTAGAGAGTTGGAATCATGGTTTAACTTGAGAGCGAGGGAATTTTGTAAAATTTGGTTAACTGGCGTGTAATTGATTTAATTTGTGACTATTGAATAAGAAAAGTTAGAACATTATAAGGGATTGCCCATAAATTTAAAGTTAGGTTCGTGGTTTAATATCTAAATTTGTGGGTTCCAGGCAATTAAGTATTATGAGTAAAACTTGGATTGAGGATTAGTCATATTGGGATTAAATGATGAGTTGAGTATGTGAAATTGAAAGATTTGCTCATTATTTAGTTAATTCATGGTTTATAAATTTGGCATTTTGTGCATAAAATAGTTGTATTTGATGATACAGAGAAATTGTGTGATGGTTGTGTGCAAGTGTAATATAATAACCAAAGGTGAAAATTGAATTTCTAATTTAAACTAATGAAATAAATTTGTTAGATTGACTTAGTTATATAAACTTGAAAGATAATAAATGGCGATCGTACACGAGTTTTAAATCTGGGAAGCTAAGCTCATCGAAATTGAATTATATGGTGAAATTTGGAATACTCGAAATGATGAATGACATCATGTGATCAAATCAATGCATTATAACTTGTTTGCTAGAAAATTGTAAATTGAATCTATGATTTAACCAAGTAAGTTTGAATGGTTATGGAAGTTATGATTCATTTCGGTTTAAATTTGTTCAACAAATAAGTTTTAATCTTGTGGTTTAATGAACGATGAATTTTGATGAACATACAATATAAAGGAAATGACATAAAGCTTGATCTGGGATTGATAATATGGAAT
This sequence comes from Heliamphora pulchella, assembly GCA_032270985.1. NCBI lineage: Eukaryota > Viridiplantae > Streptophyta > Magnoliopsida > Ericales > Sarraceniaceae > Heliamphora > Heliamphora pulchella. The sequence goes on from JAULJZ010200304.1 coordinate 18,659, forward strand.
TGAGATCATGGAACATATAGAAACTAAATGTTTGTGATTGAATAAATAACATTTGAAATCAATTGATGAAAAGAAAATCACAGCGGATTCATATTTGAGATTTTAGCTATTAAATTAAATATGAAAATCATATAAGGGTTGATGTACGAATGGTTTTATGGATATGTGTAAAAATTGTGATTAATGATGAGACAATGATGTGATTGTGAAATTGAAATGGGGAGATGGACTCCCGGTTGATAAATGAATACTGATATGATTAATCAAATATTGAACCGAGGATGATTGATGTGGATGTGATTAAGTTGGGTGGGTTTGCACAACTTCGCGGTGAAAGACCGAAAACTTGCGCAAGATGAATGTCGTGTTCTCTCGGGTTAACCCTCGTAAAACGGACATGATTATGTCGTGGTGAGTTATAGAGTTTTCTATTACCCAATGGTTTCGTGTAGCCTATTGGGAAAATATGAATGGGTTTCTATAAGCTGCGCCCGACGTCGGTTCAGTATTGGATTGATGAAATGAAATGTAATTGTGAAAAATGAACAGTTTTTATAAAAAGAATATAAATCTAAATATTGGATAACGAACCAAATAAAATAGAAATGTGGATAAAGAACTGATGAATTGAAGAGAAAGTTAATGAATAATGAGTATGGTGGGAAAAATGGTACTCGGTAATTGATCAAAGAGAAGATGGAAAGGAAAATCTAAAACTTAAGTTAGATAAAGAGAAAATGTATTAAATGAAAAAGAAAGGAAAGGAAAAGGAAAATGAGAGACATAACGGTTTGGTAAACAAGTAAAAAGAGCAACGAGTTTAATAATAAAGATAGATGTGAATGAATACAAGACGAATTAAGAAGAAGAATTGAATAATTTAAGAATTAATGAAATGAGAAAAGGGAATACTTGATTATTGCATAATTTTCTGCTCATCTACACCTCACAAATCATGCATTGCACTTATTTTAGTTTTTATCCTACGAGTTTCAACTCAGGTCGTCTATATCTAATTTTTTTCAAGTTCTACTACAAAGAGAAGGCGCAAAGGCATTATAAGGTTTTGAAGAATGAAGAACATAAAATTTTTGGGAGACTTGTAGTTATCTTTTGCAA